>JAHRHJ020000811.1:0-48486 GCA_019776745.2 Taxus chinensis
CCTGATATACGGTGGATGTAGATATACATGTGGATTTTGAATCTTAGTTTCTGTAAGCATTTTGGATACTCATTTTTATTTTTGGCAAGTGATGAAAAATAAACCGGGCACGTTAACAGATAACCTGCAGCCTACCCCAACTCCCACGCACTTTAGATGCCAGGGCTCATCACAAGAGTTGGGGAAAGGGCGCAAGTTATGATGTGGTAGTGAAATGCTGTGATGGAAGACAGCAAAGATTTGGCGGAACCAAATTAGGAACACCACAAGTCCACTCCACTCGGGTTACTTCATAGTTTTGGTATGCAACTTGCTTTGCGGTTTAATCCAGACTTAACCCTAGATGGCCACATGTAGCCAAAATCTGGGTTTTAGGATTTTAACTCTCTGGGATTTTGAACATCTGATTCTTTGTTTTTTGACTCAAAGCTTCGAAAGTTTGAATTGTTTTGTGTATGACCTTTTGCATTTCATGTGTCAAGAGGCCCCCTACATCTTTGCCCCATGCTACTAGTAAGAAGATGTGGGTTTATCACCATGGGCAAAGTCTAGGTTGAGTAAGTGCATTTCCAATCCTTTCCCAACCCTACATCACTAGTAAGAGACACAAGCTCATCACCGCAGTTTTGGTGGGGCAAGGAAATGGTGTAAAATTAAAATTTTCTTTTTTTGCATATATTGCCTTGTTTTTCTTAGTAAAATGCCAGTATGTGTTTATTATTTTCCAAAGAGATATACATATGGGATAGATGTGACACCATAAGCCTTTGAATAGAACCATAGGCAAGAATCCTACCCTAAGAAGAACCAAAAGTGAGAATAAACCTTGCAATATCTTGGTAGGTTACCGTTAAGACTTTGTCATGTCTAGCGTATTTGATAAAATGATTCCGAGATAATTTTGATGATATCATAAAAATGAGAGGGTATGATTAAGAGTTTATGGCCAACAACATCATGAGTTTTTGTAATTAATTGCTTTTAGAATAAATTCCTTGATCATAATTTGGTACGAAACAAGCAGCCAATGTCTTAATCTATATGAAGATGCAATGATATTATATATAAGTAGTGCTGCTACTTACCCGTAGAACCGCGTGAGGTTCAGGGATTGACCATTTCATCAACCAATTCCCACCTTCTAGCTACATAAGAGGTATGCACCATTTCCATAGTCCTTCATGACTCGGTATTGCCCAACCATTTTAGGCCAGAATTTTTCTTCCTTCGCCGGTCCTTCTTGTCCCAATGCCGGCTGTCTAGCTTTAAGAACTAGGATCACCTTCATATATGTCACTTCGTAGAATTTCTTGTTATATTGGGCAAGCACATCTTGGTCAGCATAGACTCTATGCCGTTGTCCAGCATCTACCTAGCTTCAATCTAGGCTTTCTAGTTGGGAAAGACGTGCTTCCTGTAAGCTCTTCATCCAGAATCCCTTGTAATAATGTGGAGACTGGGTATTTAACCTCAATCGGGAGAACTACCTCTCCCCGAATACTAGTGAGAAAGAGTTACTCCCCTTGGGTTTCTTATTGAGGTTCGGTGGCCCATAAGGCCGGATATAACTTCAAGTGCCCATCCGTTTGTTTCTTTTCAACCGTTTTAATGAGAATGGCTTTTAGATGTTTTATCGTCACTTCATCAAGCCTGTCATTGGCCTTGAGGTAATAACAAGGAAGCCGATGATGTCTTATCTTAAATTTTTGCATAGTTCGCGAACCTCTTCATTCTTAAAAGAGTTCCATTATTGGAGATATGATTTGCGGGATCCCATACCTGCAATGATTTGGTTCAAATGACTTGGCGATTACAAAGAACTAGTACAGTAGTAAGAGGCATACCTCTACCCATTTGGTAAATATTTCAGTGGCCGTTATTATAAAATTATGGCCGTCTGTGGACGAGGGAGAGAATTTCCCTATTAAATCTAGGCCCATGTAGAAAAGGGCCATGGAGTAGCGATTTGGGTTGCAGCGCTTGTGCCGGCATGTGGATCTCATGGGAGAATTCTTGGCACTTCTGACACCTGCGTACGAACTCTAACGCGTCGTGTTCTAGAGTGGACATAAAATAGCCCATTCTTTGTATTTTATGGAGTGGTGGCATGCCACCAAAGTGGCCTCCACACATTTCCACTTGAGATTTCATAGAGAATCTTCTTGATTCTTCTGTGTCGACACTCTTAGAAGCATTCCATCGAACGCTTTTCTGATAGAAGCACTTGCTCTAATAATGACGTATTTGGCTGAATAATGCGTAGCCGCCTTCTGTGTTGCGGTGTATTCCCCCCTTCTGGATACGTACGGTCCATATATAATTAATGTACTCATGTGTCCATGGGACACTCAGAGTGTAGAAGGTCAGGTTTTTATGTAGTATACGCATTCTACTAAATAGATCTACTAGATCAACCTCATCTAAAATGGGTTATCAGCTAACCAATTCCGGCGATGAATTTGCCCTTAACTGATTTTTGGGTTATAAATGTTAATCAAATTTCCCATTTAGGGTTTATAAAACGTCTACGTTCTTAGATAAGGGACACACTTGTGTGAGAAAAGTTCGTAAATGTCCGTTGTACCATGGACCCTTGTTTTCTTGAGTCAACATATAGTGTCTTAAGCTTTGGTTGCAAGACTATGGGAGGGCATTCGTTCTGCTGTGTAGAAGTGGTTTCATAGTCAGCCAAACGTTCCATAATGAAAATAAATCGCGTGTTCTCTCTGATAAAATTAACGGGTGATCTAGCTTAGGTGGCATTAGCGTAGGTGGTGACAACAAGAAATGCTTAACGCATTGAGAGCTCATTGCAATCTTCAGGTCCAATCAAATGATATAGGTCTTCTTGAGTAACTGTTGATTGGATTGAATGACGAAACGTAAGTCTGGGATGGAATCTTCAGATTGCACCAAGTGTCCGAGAACTGACTTGATTCCAGATTCATCCGAAGGTGGAAACCATTCGAGGACCAACCTGAATTTGGTTGGGGTCAAAAATATCCCTCGTGACGATATGATGTAACCTAGGAGCTTCCCTCCTGTTACACCAAAGACGCATTTTTCTACAATTTAGCAGACTCCGTTATTCTATCAGACATGAAGGATGACGCGGAGTACTTTCGGATGGTCACAACGCTTCTTGCCTAGCACAAGTCATTAAGTAGGATTCCAGCTTTATGGAATAGATCAGGGAATATATATGTCATAGCTCGCGATTGTTAGCCCAGCATTCTGGACCGAAAGACAAAACAGTGTAGCAATAGTCCCCAAAGAGTTATAAATGTGGTTTTTTTAGCGTGATCTTGTTCAGATATATCTTGATTTGATTGTGTTTTGATGTATCCCGAGAATCCAATCCATGAGAGACAAAAAGTTCAAACCCAGGCTGTTGGCATCAACAATGACATCAACGAATGGCAATGGGAAGTCGTCTTAGGACACGCTTTGGTGATGTCTCAAAAATCTAGTGCAGATGGATTATCTTCCGATTTTCTTGAGAATGCGGAATGATATTAGATTTACCCATTGGGAGTAATAGACTGGCTTGAGTGAATCCTACTCGAGGAGTTTTATACCTCCTCTTTTACCATGAGACTACCTTGGTTTCAGGGGTCTCAATTTTCGTTTTAACTGGCGGTGCATCAGTTTAAGTGACGAGGGTGGTGCACCAACAATGTGGGGGCAACTATTGTCATTTCCTTATATAAATGCAAATGCTTCTGATGTTCTTTGAGGATCCGAGTGTGGATTTTTACTTCATCTGGGTTTAACGAGGATCCTGTTTCAATATCCTTGGTTCATCTTCCGTTCCGATGTTAATAGCAATAGTTTCTGATCAAAGAGGTGGTTACCCTCTTCAAAATCAAGGGGGTGGCGCTGGAGGTAAATCCCAATATCCACCTTTTTTACTGTGTATTGCTAGAGGTTCCTTTCGGAGGGAAGATCCATCATGGGGATTTCCAAAGTAAGAAGATAAATGTGGGGAGTAAGGAAAAATATATATGATAGGAGAGATTTGTAGTGCAGCAATATGCATTTCAAGTACTCCAGAGTGGCCATAATCACTATCAAGTTGGTATAGGAGTAGATTATTTCGGTTTAAGAGAAATTCCTCATGTTTTGTCAATGGTTCAGCACAAAGGGATACCATGAAACGGGTATCCTCTAACTCATTGCTTGGGGTAAAACGTGATGCTAAAGTTGCTATTAGAATTGCGCGGAGTAAGTTTTTCTCTCGTAGGATTGATTCAATTTGATATGAAGTTAAACTCCTTGCTTAAATCTAAACAGCTGTTTGTAAACTGTAGTGCTCAGATTTGGTTTAGATATCTAGGCGGGCTGGGTTTGATACTAATTGCGAGTTCTCCTAGGACTCTGATGTTATCAACACAATTCTCTTAGCAAGATGAGCCAAGGAGAGGGATTCGTACTTAGCGCCATGTTTGTGCATTCAAAATTAGTTTTTAAAGGCAAAAGGTAAGATTTTCCTTCGGGGAAGTAAGATTACACCTGCCCCTCCGTAATTGACATCTAGCCAATCAAAATGGAGTGTCCAATATTTGACTGGGAATATGGACGCTTTGGAATATCTGTTGTGTTTGCATATCTACTTCCACCATACAGAGATCCTCTGCTGGAAGAGAGCCAATGCCTAGGGAATACCCTATGCCTACTAAATCGAATGGTAAGAATATGGTAGATCATTTCTAGCAATTCAAAGATTTTTGCCAGTAGTTTTCCTAATATACCAATTCTTACAGTGTAGCTCATCTTTGGGGGTTGTCGGGTTACCTTGGCTGGGCTTATAGACTTCAAGACTGTCATAGTATTAGGCTTCTCTTTTGGTTTGCATCAGTAGGTTATTAAGTGGGTTTGTTGGGAAAGTTCAGAACTCCGAGTGCACCCTGAGTCTTTTCTTTAGTCAGCCTAGTGTACTTCAAATGGTTTGGATTACCTTTGCGCCACGAATATCTTTCCTAAATGTAAAAACCTTACTTCGGGAAATAGTTGTGAAGGATTGCCTTCATGCGGTGTATCCATGGTCGGCCGAGGATCCTATATAGGTTAGTTTCACCGATCATTTAATATTAAAACTCAGTCAGATGGTTTGGGTCCTAAGGTGACTATGGTAATATTGTAGTTCTAACCGAGGTGCTTTAAGGCTATCATAGCCCTTTGTGTATTTCGAGGGTGGAACAATTGGTTTCTCATACCATAGCTTTGAAGGAAAGAGAAAAGAGGAAGGGAAGGGACTATGTTAACTGCCGCCCCATCGTCAAACAGTTACATGCTTACATAGGTGTATAAACCCATACTTGTAAAATGTAAGGTAGATCACCTAGGAGTGCAATCCAACATTGTTGCATTTTTGTTTATCTCGAATATGAATTCGACGTCCTATCTGCCTACCTAGAGGATGAAACAAGTCACATGATTTACCTGGTGTTCAACGGAGTGGAGGTGATGTTAATTAATGACCTCAACCTAATGCTTCTAGGAAGAGAAGCCATGTGGGTAGGAGAGATTTCTTTAGAATTAAAAATGAAATGTGCGAGAAGGTTTTTGTTAGGCGTTAATCAAATTCATAGGCTCCACACGGTTTTACTACGATTTGTTGGACGTCAATTACCTCTCGCAGGGGGCTGGACTTGCTGAGAGAACTATCTCGCGTCCTTGTTAGAGCTTCGATGTGTAATTCAGCGTCTAAACTCACTAAACTGACTACCTTAGGTCGTGGCTGACTTCCTGTTGGCGCAACTAATGGATTTAGCGAGGGTTAAGGATTCATGATCATTGTTTCCTGTCATTTACACCCGTGTTCCGTCCCAGGTAGATTTAGCCTTGTGTTATTGTGATTGGGATTGGATCAGTAAAGATTCCAGGGGGCATTTTGAGGGGGATAACTGCCCCTCAAAAGGTTATTTGATGTGGTGAGTAGGATTGCCAAGAACATATCCATGAAAAGTTGTCTTTGTTCATCTGGCAAGCCGTTGCATGAATTTGTGTAGTCACAACACTTATAGTTCATGGGCCCCGAATTTTGTGGAAACCACAATACGAATTAGGATTGCAATTCCTAGTTTGTTGGTTTGACGTGTATGCTGGCAAAATTTTGATCAAACCGGTGTCTATTAAAAATTTTGCGTTTGATTGTCTATGGTTTGATTCTGGTTTTTCAGTACCTAGTTGATTGAATTTTGGCTTGGACTTGTATGGTGCGGATTTCACCCATTTTTGTTGTTGTTGTGGATGATTAAATCCACTATATTGATTGTCGGGGTAAAGTTGTTATTTGTGGTTGTTTTTTGTGATGGAGTATTGACAACATTTACCTTTTTAGGCTAGCGGTTATCCATCTGTTGTTACACCCTATTTTTGTGAGAGAATTTTAGAGTCCTTGATGACGTTCGTGGTAGTAGGATAAGTTGTGTTGTTTTGGTTGGGGGCGATTAACCTCCCGTTTGCTCCATACGTTTTGCGACCATATCAATTGTGCTTGATCTATTCGTAAGAGCGCTCTAAGTACTTCATCATAAGTCTTAATGGGAACTTCTGGACTTCTTCCTTCACTTTTTGCTAAGGAGGTGAAGGAATAAATAACATAGGTCCATTTGATCCATGTTTGGAGACTTGCCGAAGAATAAAGGAATGACGCCACCTTTGGATGAAATGGACGACAGATTCGGTTGGGTTCTTGTTTTGAGGTGTAGAACTCCCTAATTCCTATCTTAATAATTTGTCATGTCGAAGGCCCATTGATGAACTTCTGGACATGAGTTATTTGATGAATGTAGGGAAGCCTCAGGATTCTATTACATACCAATCGAGAAAGCGATTCCTTCCAAGGTTTTTGGGAAATTTAGCAACAAACCCCATCCCATGGGAGTAAAGTAGTTCTTCGAAGGGCCAAGCTTTAAGCTTTTGATATGTGCATTTGGATTCCCCACTTTGTATTTGCGAAAATCAGGGAGAGTCTTGGAATCATGATGCTCGTATGGTGAAATTACCGAGGGCTCTTTCAAATATTATGAGTAGTCCCTTTCGCATTATGTTTCGACCATTGATGGTGCCTATTGAGGGAGTGGCGGTGGAAATGGGTTGTTGATATGTGCCAGCGGATGCGTGGCAGGGGCATAAGGAAGCCCCGGTGTTTGAGGCAAACATGCCGGGAGAGGAGGAACATTCCCATTGTGGCTAATTTTGGAGTATATTGTTTTTAAGTATGACGGGGTATTGTCCAGGAATGGATTGTTCTTGTCCTAGACGGGAGGAAAGGAACAGTGCTAGAGGATGGTGGGTCTTATTAGGTTTGTTGTGAATATGAGGAGTCATGCATAACGTTGCCTACTCCGTGAGGAGATCTACTTGGCACGGATGATGTGGAGGATTGGAACTTCCTATTTTATGAATTGCAATTTGGACTTGCTTGGCAAGTCTAAACCTTAACCTTTATAGGTTGAAATGATTCATTTGGTGAAGTACAATGTTTTGCTGTTAGTGGCCGTTTGTTGTATACCGGGTTTTGTATAGGGCCACGTGATACCCACTATTGAACATGATCACTATCTTGCAAGTTTCTCCGAGGGTATTTCATATATGCCGTGGCCATAGAGTTATTTTCTTGAAAAGAGACCTCAGGTTGTGTTTGTAAAACCTCCTACAAGTGGGACAACCTTACGTCGGAAACGTTTGCGTCGTTCCTGGCATAACGTAGCAAATATTCATCATCTAAACCTCCTCGGTATGAGTCTAATTGTCTGACTAATTGTGGTCTACTCGCAGTATCTGAGGAGATGAACCAGTCTCCGGTGAACGTCCTGTATTGAGCCTGAAGGCTCTGTTTGTTAGTTTGAGCGGCTAGCTGATCTATCTCCTTAGTTTGCAATGATGAGTTATATATGATTCTTGGAGGTTGTGTTGACAAACTGTTTTAGTTGAGTAGTTGTACCCCATACTGAGAGTGCGGGGTGATGATTGCCGATTTTGTTGGGCGTAGGATGCCTCAAGACCCAGGACGGGTCTGCCATATGCGTCGAATCCCGACATATTCGGGGGGTATATGAATACCCGCAGAATAATGGGAAGGAGCGAAGGTGGATGAGAGAAGATGAAACTTCTCAAAGAGAAGGTGAAACAGTTGTTTGTTTCACGTCGGGTTCACCAATTTTGTTGGTGAAACTGATGTGATGAGGTACAGAAGGTAAAACAGTTGTTTGTTTCACGTTGGGTTCACCAATTTTGTACGCCGGAAAAGCGACAGGCGAGCGTGAGAATCTACAAGTGACTCTTCCGTGTACCCGACCTCCCGAGGTCGTGTCGAGACAGCCGGTGGGGATGGAATATGCAGACAAACTAGTTAGGCAGTCTAATGTCTTCGACACGCACTAGTGGAATTTGCGAATCTAAGGCAAAGAAGGCCCTTATAACTTGGACTAGTGTGATAGATCGATCAGCGAGGATGACTGCTCGAAGGCTCCAATCAATATCGAGCTCTAGCGTGATTCGATCTATGGGTTGCGGAATACGTGGAAAATGACCTGGGATTGTTTCGTGTATATCTCCTGATAAATGGGATTGTTTCGTGTATATCTCCTGATAAGGTCATATAGTGGATGATGAATACAATCGATTCTATGGACGATTTTCTGGCCTAGTCCAGAATTCCCTAGCTTCGTTAGCCGCTATATCTAGTAAGGACAGTTGTTCGATGATGATAGGTGGAAGTGGGGTGGACTGAAATACTAGTGTGCGTAGGCCAGTGTCTATATCTAACTGACTTGTGGATTCGTTGGGCTGTGGGATCTGTGGATCACAACCGTAGACTCTTGGTTGTTGCGGTCCTGTTATGGTCATACGCGAGATCAAGTTCTAATCCCTAGTATCCAGTAATCGTATGCTTTCTCAGCTTCTATGTTTAGAACCAATAGTTTGTGCAATCTTCTCAGAATACCTTACAGACGGTCTCGCAACCTGGATTCTTAAGCTGGTATCTATATCTACGAGGGTGTCTCCAGCGTCTGGCTGTGGAACTAGAGGATCGCACCTGAATGTTTGTTCTCTTTCGAGCCCCTCTACAATCATGTGGATGTTTTCTAGAGTAATCTGTAGTTTGGCTGACTTGACCAAAACGCATGTGCTTGGTCGTCTTCTATGTTTAATCCTCTTAACTGTGAACTGATCAGTTGTAAATCTGTGGTTGTTCGGAATACTTGTATCCTGAGATTTTGGTCTATGTCAACTATTGCTATGACTAGGTTTGGTTGAGGCACGATTGGCTCAAATATATATTCCCTGGGCTCTTGAGGTCCCGTGATTGTCATACGAAACAAAATGCAATCTAACTGTGATGAAACAAATTCTAACTAAGTGAAATAAATCTAACTACATATAACTTTTATTTTTCTATGAAATATTCTAACAATTTTAAGGAAAGCAAACTATTTTAAGCGTATCTAGAAATAATAGCTAAGCAATAATTTAAAACAGACAAGATAACCGAGTGTGGTTATTTGCCTGTGCGATTTATAGAATTATTCTAAATAAAACAGTTTGTCTAATCTACCGGAAAGATTCTCGATCCTACCTCAGAAGTGAGGAGTGAATCATAGTTTCTCAGAAACTATCAATCCCCACAGCTTCCTTGGCAATGTCGAGAATAGAATGAAATGAAATAAAGCGATTAACTACTCTATTTGATATGAATCTGACTAGAACTTTGAAATGTAAAACCTGGATTCCGCAGAACAGTGGCGAATCCGATGGTGTATGTGATCTCGTCCCCTCAGTATGATCTTCTCGTTCTTTCGTGTTCACTTGGATCCAGAAAAGCGTGTAATGCTAGCACCGATAGGAGTAGATTTTGGGACAAGGACAGCTCAGAATGCAGACCGAGAATGCGAGTAGGAGAGGGATAGCGCAAGAGTACAGAGCTTGGCTTATGCGATTCCTAGCGGGATTTTACTGCGAGTCATGCAACGTGAAGCGACCAGAACCTTTGACTATCCTATACGAAGAGCAAAACCTGCAACTTTAATGGCTTCCTAAGCTATTCCGTTCCAAAATAAAGACACTGCTTGCACAAGTTGGATATGTGGCTTACCAACAGCTGAATAAAGCTAACCAGGTATATAATGAATTGAACTAAGAACTCTAAGTCACAGTAAAACAAATCTACAGCAAAGAGGAATTCAGAGGCAAGCTTCTAACCGGATTGGGTGGAACAACAGCACTGCCTGCACAAGATGGGTCTGTGGCTTACCAACAGCTAAGCAATTTAACAAAAGATGCAAGTGAGTTCAAGATATGGCTTCTAAACAAGCTAACTAAAACACTAAAATGAGGGAATGAGAGCAAAGATCAAACTTCCAAATCCAGCCAAGCTTCAGACCAAAAACTCCAGACCAAATTCTTCACCAAAATCTTCACCAAAATCAGACCATTTGCATGTACACAAACCATGCATTTATAGGAATTCAAGCATCCAAGAACCAAAACCAAATTGAACTCCTAAACAATAAACAAAGGAAAAACACTGTTCCAGGGGACCAAAAACATTAATGCATGCTCAAGTCGGCAAAGAAAAGCTAGTGAAACGTGATATTTCACGCGAGTCGCGTCAAAAGAGCGTTCTGGAAAACGCGCACAGGACTGCCGCTCTGAGCAGGGCGGCGGTTACAGGACCGCCGCCCTGCAGGGCGGCGGTTTCGTCACTGAAGGTCAAGAGGCCAAGGAAAGAGGGAAAAAGGGGAAAACAAAGGGCGCGGGGGCTAAGCGGGGCATGCGGAATGTTAACGCATACTCCGAGGGCTTTTCCGGATCCCGAACACCTTGCGAGGAGACCTGTATCATCATTGGGGCATTTATTACACCGTTCCGCAGTACAGTACCTTACAATTTTGGGTACGTACAGTACCCCACCAAAGGTGAATCATGGACAGCCCTCAAAATTTTGTGTTTCACTTTGGAATCTCGTGCCAAAAAGACTCTATTCTTATACAAATCATCCCATTCACTACTTTGTATTTTTCATCATTCAATGTAACTTCAATTATGGCGGTTGTGAACTCATTCTTGGCTTATTCCGCTTGATGTGAGCCTTCCATTCCGCTGCAATTTCCATTAGAGAACACGATATGGTCTTTCTAGACAAGGCATTAACAACTATTTTGTTTTTTCCTTTAACAAACTCAATGTCAAAATCATAGGCTTGGAGCTTGCTTACCCATTTTTGTTGTCTATCATTCAAATATTTTTGCCCCAAAAAGTTATCTTAGACTATTGTGATCAGTTTTGACCACAAATCTTTCACATACCAAATAGTGTCTAAATTTAGTCAAGGCATGCATGATAGCCAACAACTTTTTGTCATAGATTGAAAACTTTCTTACTGCTTCCTTAAGCTTTCAACTTTCAAAAGCAATGGGGTGAAATATCCCCTTTCTCAAATTAACAAGTCGAAGACCCTTAGCCCATTCATTGTTTCCCGACGGCTAAGGGATGAGAAAAAAGGAAATTTAAGTCATAATAAATTAATTACAAAATGCATCATAAAATATTATTATAAACGCGTAAGTTAATTCCATAAACTTAGCAAAATTTATGACAAAATAGAAAGGAAAAAGTAACTTTGGCATGTTTTATTTGTCCCTAGAGGTAAAATGTGACTTCATAGGGGAATGAAATAAAGCAAGTGATGAAAAGATTTAATGAGGCAAAAGGAACTGATTGGTTGTTTTGGGTGGCAATCTTCTAGGCCCAAGACAACTTATAAAAGGAGGTCGCCATGCATAGGAGAGGATATCTTGTTTACATCTTATAAATTCAAAATTTTAGTGTCTGGAGCATTGCATGCTTTCCAATTCAACTCCAAAGGAAGAAAACCCTTTGTAGTCTTGCTTGAGAAGGACGAAAACCCTCTCTAAGCTTATGAAGATGAACGAAAACTCTTCTTTCTTTCGAAACGGGGCTCAGTAGCATTCAGGAGTTTTCATTGATTTTCAAGGCTATATTTTAGATTTCCAACAGTTGTTGAAGGTAGAGTTGCAGATTGGTGTTAATTCTGGTGAGGGTTCGAAGGTAGAATATTGTTGCTGAGTTCTACCTTTATTTTTCAAGCCTTTCCTATAGTGGAGCGAAGCTTACTTTGGGAACATTTCAGCGTGACATCTAGGGCACATCTTCGATTTGATTTGATTTGTTACAAAATCAGAATTTTAGACGCCAAGCTCATCAATTGATTTGCACCTGTTTTGGGTTGAGGAAATTCTATTTCCAGCTCACTTTTGTACTATGTTTGTCTGCAGATTTGAGGTAAATAAAATTCTAGTCGTCTTATGGTCAAACAATTGGTGTTTTCTCCTTGTTTTTGAATATATTAAATTTCTGATTTATTTTGCATAAGATTCCAGTGATTTTACTTTAGTTCTGAGTGTATTCCATCACCAAGGCAAGTTGCACTTTCCCGAATTAATTGGAGATTTGCAGTGCTTTATCATTTTCATGTTATATCATTGGCTATTTAAGAGCTATTTTAGAGGGAATATTACCATTGTTGTCCCGTTTGGTGTCAAAATTTGTCCATTTGGAAACATTACATGGGGTGTCTTTGCCTTTGCATTAATCAGATTCTAAAACATGGGCTCTTATTCCTTCTCCCGAAGCATCATGCTCAAGTACAAAAGGAATATAAAAATCTAGAACAGCAAGTATTGAACATGTATTCATTACCTTTTTCAAGTTGTCAAATGTAGCTTGGGTTGTTCCAAGCCAACTGAAAGCTCTTTTCTTGGTTAAATCAGTCAAAGGGGCACCAAGTTGGGAAAAACCTTTGAAAATCTCCTGTAGTAACTACATAATCCCGAAAATCCCCTCAAATGTGTCATCCCTTGGTGGGTGGAGGCCAATCCAAGATGGTTTGGATCTTTTGTTGATCCAAATGGACAACTTTGGCATTGATAACATGCCCCAATGGATATAAAATTTCAGTGACACCAAATTCACACTTTGGTTCCTTGGCATAAAGTGACTGCTGTAGATCCAAAATTCCCAACACCATGTCCAAGTGTTGGAGATGTTCCTCTCATGTTTTTCTATAAACCAATATAGCATCAAAGAAGACAAGAACAAACTGTCCTCAAATGTTGACTAAACACAAGATTCATACAAGACTCTTGGAATGTAGCCGGTGCATTTGTCAAACCAAAAGGCATCATAAGAAACTCAAAATGCCCAAAATGACATCTAAAAGTAGTTTTGTAAACATTTTCTTCTCTTACCCGGATTTGATGGTACTCATATCTCAAGTCTATCTTGGAAAAATATGCAACTCCACGTAGCTCATCAATTAGTTCATCAATCCTAAGTATGGGGTACCTATTCTTGATGGTCCTCTTGTTTGATAGGCGGTAATCAATGCACATTCTCTTAGTCCCATCCTTTTTTACAAGAACAACCGAGGATGTAAAAGGACTAGAACTGGGCCTTATGTGACCCATCTCCAAGAGATCTTTGATGGCCTTCTCAATTTCTTCTTTGTAGACTCTAGGATGACGGTATGGAATAGTAATTACCGCCTTAGTGTCGAGTTCCAACTCAATAGTGTGCTCAAACCCTCTATCCGGTGGTAACCCATGAGGAAAATCGTCAAAAACCTTAGCATGCTTATCACGAATGTCCTGAATATCTTTGTTAAACTGTTGTTGTTCCAAAATCTGATCCGTAGAGGTTACTAAACACTCAGCTTCCAAACCAATCTGCCCTCTATGAAATTCTCTTTCCATCCTTTTTGTAGTTGCAACCATGGGTGCTCCATTTGCCATACCATGTAACACTATCTCTTGGTATGCTGCTTTGAATTTCAACTCCATTGTTTGATAATTTTGTGTAAATTCTCCAAGAGAGTGCAGCCATTGCACACCCAAGGGCCAAAACCATATCAGTTTCTCCAATACCAATGACATCAAAATCATCTACCACCTTGTGCTTACAAAGAGCGGTTTTCAGCTATGCTATCTTCTTGGTACAAGGGATGGTGAAGCCATCAACTACCATGACATTGAAACTTTTGAAATCTTCTAATAGTAGCCCTAATCTCTTAACCAAATCAGCATCTATGAAAATTAAGAGTTTCACCACTATTAATCAAAACAATAACGCTCTTACCTTTTAATTCTCCTCTTATACGGAAGGGGTGGTACCTTGCAACTCTGAATAGTGTAGCAAGAGTATTATCCTAGAGGTCAACTTCTTCTTTCTCTTGGTTTCCATTTTCATGAGACTCATCCTCTAAATGCAAAGTAACAAATTTGAGAGTCTCTTCTTCATACACGGTATTTAATGACAAATAAGAATCCAATTTTTGTAACCAAGCTCTAGCTGAACATTTATCAGTAGCATCATATGTAAGAAGAGTAATCTTACCCAATCTATCTTGGATATCTCTTCTTAGCTCTTGATGACTCGCCTTATTTTTCTTTGGACCTTCACTTCTCCTTAGTTGGCAATAATCTCTAAAAGAAAGCAAAGCTCTTGTGTTGTTGCTCAAGGATGCATATTCGTCCCCATAAAGATCTCATTCATCAGCAACTCCAACCGCAACTGCTTGTGGTTGTTCTAACTCCACTTGTGGCTCTTGTCTTTGTAGGAATTTGGCGCGGAAGAATTGAGAAGGGGTCTTGCTTGAGACCCTTTCTCCATTATTGGCAAAAGCGCTTCCTTCACCATGATTACCTTGATTTCCTTGGAGATTCGGTGTGGTAGTGTTTAGCCCTTGTACAAATCTATTCAAATCAGCAATAGCTCCTACAAAAGAGTCTCTTAGATCCCTCTGAGCATCCAACAAACGGTTTTGCAATTCTTTGTTTCCTCTAGTGAACACTTCATTCAAATAGCTCATTTCATATGTTGGTGGAGGTCTTTCTCTATCACCCATACCTTCCTTTCCTAGAGTTCTTCTTGAGTAGTGATATCTAAAACCCCCTTCACCTTCGTCTATGCAACACTGATCTTCTCCTTCACAGGCTAGGAGAATCATAGCTCTGATACCACTGTAATATCCTTTTTTCAATCTGAATCACATAAAACTAAAAACTCCACAAAGATGATTTCTAAAATGGTATCAAACTGCCAATAAAAACAATAATGAACAGCTGACTAAAAATGACTTTTATTTATTCAAATAATCACTTTCTAATATACCTACAAGCCCCAAAATGGCGATGTGGGGTCTACGAACAACCCACAAGTGAAATCTGAATTTTTCTCCACTTATATGAATTTACAAAAAAAAAATTAAGGGCTAGAACAATGTAGAAAATAACAGCAGTGATTTGTATTGAAAATGTACCAATAGATGGGTGGAAAATGATACCAAAATTGCCTTCAATGATGCCAAAAGGTCCCCAATCACCTACAGCCCGAACAGCAGTGAAATGCCCTCCCAAAAGAGGTCGTACCACTCCCTTTAGGGGTCGCTTTTAGCCAAAAAGTGCCCAGAATTTCCCAGCTACAAAATTCCTTGGAGATAACAATGGTTCGCCTTATCTAAACCCCACAAAATTCACAATTTCAAATCTGAATTGAAACCCAACTGATATGGAGTGAAAAACAGCCCCAAAACGTGTCCTAGACCTGAAACACAACCTTCCAATAACTGAAAATATGAAGTGTAGCACAATAGTGAACCTCGGGTGGGTCCACCTCACAAAGTTGAGTTTTCGTTCCCCAACCTTCAAACCTCGGAGATTTTCGTCCCCAAAGCTTCTTCTCCTAAAGGGTTTTCATCCTTAGAAGAATTGATGCAAGCAAAATAGCTTAACATGCAATAAGAGAAAATAGATTGGCAAAAGAAGATCCCCATGGCTCTCCACACCTCTATTTATCTTTTTTCCTGTCACAAATCTCAAAGAAAGGAACCCATATGGTTCGCCCCCTTCCTTTGGGGCCTTATGTTTGCACTTTAACCTCTAGGAGGAGTTCACCCCATTAAAACAACATTTTATGTTTAATCTTTATGACTTGCCAACTTTATTTCTTTATTGACTTTTACATTTTTCTTCCTTAACCATTTTAAGTGACATTATTATAAGTTGCTTTATAAAATAAACATAAGAAATGACTTTAGCAACTTAAAATAAAAATCACCGCCTTCTTCTGCTTTTCACACCCCTTAAGCCCCCAAGAAGAGAATTGGGCTAAGGGTCTTCATAGGATTAATGTCAAGAAGGGGGCATTACATCCAATCATGGTGACAAATGATGGTGGTCCTACAAGAATGCAAGGCCTCATGGCATTGGCAAGTGTTCAACAGCATCAACTCAGGTGTTAGGGGCATGCACAAGGTTTTCTAGCTTCCACACGCAAGAATTAGTACTTTGCAGCAAAGTGACAAAGCACAAAGGTTTGCTCGGCTTAGGCGGGCATGCACCTCATGAAAGTCTTATCGCAACTAAGGATGGTTTGCACAGTCAAGAACAAACTTGCGCAACATAGACAAGGTTCAAAGCTAACTGTAAGTTTACGCATTTTGGATAGGATTCTGCATCTTATGCAAGAAATGATTAAGGTATTAAGTTTGCATGGCATCATTAGGAGTAGTGTGGCATAGTGCAAGTCTTTATTCAACTAACTCTAAATATTTTTGGATGATGCAAGATTGCTTGTGAACCCGAATGCTCCTGCATCAATAGTAGGGTGCACTTTATGAGTATTATTTGTGTACACATTATGCATTTATCTTAGCATATGATATGTAATAAGTATCACTAAAAGACAAAAGTGCGTGCAATGAGGTGTCATGATGAGAATGCATGCTAGTTAAGGAGAAATGTGTTTATCCTTTGTTAAGTATTGCCTTTAGCATTCACGTCCAAGTTGTAGATGGGGTTTGCAGTGACTTGTAGGAGAAGTTGGGTAAATTTCAGCTGCGTGTCATTAGGTGGTATATTTTGTAGATTTATGTGAATAAGGAGCTCCAATGCGATGTTGACATTGTGTTTATTTTGCTGTTCATGTGCAGTTTAGAGTGTTTGTTATATTGTAATATGTTTAGCTTCAATTAATGTGCTGGTAAGAATTTTAATGGTTGAAACTTTTTTAGTTTTTTCATGTTGGGAAGCTATGTGAACAACTCCGTGGCAGGATGGATGTTTTAATGGCTGATTTGTGAAGGGTTTATGGGATTTAATGAAAAAACTGTCCAACACCAACTATTTAGTATAAAAGTTTTGTTTTCCTCGTGTGAAAATATAGGGAATTAGTTGTCAGCAACAATTTTTCCTAAAAACAAGACCTCAAGTAGAATGAAGAAGACAAAGGAAAGCACATTCCACTTGATCAAATTGTTTGCACAAAAAGCGCAACAATCATGTTTTGAGAATTCAAGCTTCCATGATCCATAAAGTTAAAATAGAGATTTTTTTTAAAATTGCATATTGATTTGTTTACTTTTATTTATTTCACCACAAACTAGTATCATTCACTTCATTTTAGTTTTCTGCCGCTCTTATAGTACCCAAGCCGTAAGTGCTGTATATTTCACTCCAAAAGAGAAGCCTAATTGAATGGGCATTGGAACCTGATTGGTCCTTTGCTATTCTACAGGAAGTAAAGCTAACATTGGATGACGATGGAGGGGGGAATATCCGAGGGGTGATACAGGGAAACTTCAAAAAATCCCTTGAAGGAGTTTCGAGAGGCCATATGTGACCACATGCTACATCTAAGAAGGTTTTTCCAGTATGGCAATGGTGGCCCGCTCTATACAGGGACAACAAGGAATATGGACAATCACATGCTAAAAATGAGAAACTTTATGACACCTTTTCATATGCAACCTTAAGAATTGTTTGAACAATGGTTGATGTGTTTTATAGGTTTTTTCATGAAGCCAACACAAATTGTGTAGCTGCAAATAAATAGTTGTGACAATTAAATGCCTCAACAAATGGACCGAAGCCAAATCCATACAAGAAAACCAAACATATAGCAAAGTTCTGTATAAGAAAAACATCGCTTAAATTGGCATTCCCTTGCACCTAACAACTAACAGAATTGTATTTCATCAACAAGACCATTCAGTACCCTATGAAAGAGTTCAAGATTGTACATTCACTATTGAGACCCTGCTATCCTCACGGGCCAATTAGCATGCAAAGACCACAAACAAGGCTTTGGTCGACATCATCCAAAATCCGTGTATTATAAAACATTTCAATTGTAATAATAGGGCCCTATAGGATGACATACAAGACTGCTACTAGCCATACCCCTCGCCAACATGTATTGAAAAGCGGCAGTGTGAAGTCTAAGAATAGTTATCAACAACAGAATTTCTTGTGTCATGTCTTAAGAAGCACCTCAAACAATGAATTCAAATAAAACATCCAATCACAAACGAAAAAGGTGGAACAATTCCAGAACCTAAAGAATATTACATGTTCAACAAAATTAATAAAGGGATAGACAATTGAAGACCTTCTTGGTCAAGTAAAAAGGATTGCATAAAAAAGAAGTCACGTGGCAGTCTGAAGCATTCCTCCAGGCACATCCACAATTACATGAGATTTGAGGAAAAAGATTCACAAGAGGGAGGGTATTTTTGCACCATTCACAACTAGAGCATATCGTCCAAAATTAAATACTCATCGACTAGGTAGAGTGCTTCCCATCTCTTTCCTTTTCTTTTGTATCTTATTAAATAATTCCCAAAAAGATTGATTGGTCTGCAGCAGGTTTATGTGGAGGTAGTATCATTTGGTTTTGTATCTTGTTGTTTTGTGCAAGTATCTAGAAGCGAGAATTTGTGACGGGGTCGCACTTTGAAAGAGACCCAAATCATATGTTAAGAACTAACTAAATTGATGAATGACTTGGTTGTGTCTTCTTTATAGACCTCAATTATCAAGAGATGGCCTACCCAGCAATAAGGACGTTGAGGTACTAAAGGATCTTGTAATTGGTGTTATATGGTGAAGGGGTGGAGAAACTATTAATAATCATTGCTTGTCAGAAAAAGGTGTCTGCACCTACCCAATGGAGAAGACGCTACATGAAAAGTTACAACTAGCATATGGCATGCCACTAATTGTACGTCTTTAACTTAATGCTGGATAAAAGTTTTAGATACTCTTTTTGCTTGAGAAGTTGTGCCATTTCTTGTTGTTCAGGTTTTCGAGACTTCCACAGGTAGGCATTTATGAGAGTGTAAATAGATTTCACTATGTATACATTTTTTTATTTCTGACATTTCGTGTCTATCTTTTAGACCCTTCTTAAGGCATAACCAGAGCAAGTATAACATGTTGGAGAGCTGATTAAAATTGCATAAATAAAATTTATTGGAGGTAACACAGATTAAGTCGGCTTTCAGTTTCACAATTAGGCTTATATTTATCAATTTATAAATCAATTAATTTAAATACTTCTTGTTGTTTCGTTTTGTTGTGTTTGAGGCAAAACCGATAGTTGGCAACTTTCAGTGGTCTGCTGAGATTTACACTTCAAAAGTATGCTTTTAATGACTGAAAAATCCCCAATCTACCATGTATTTCCACATCCTAACAAAAAGATGTTCATTTGTAGGGCGCCCATCGATAGAAGCACAAAGCTTTCAAATATAAAAATTTCCTAGACTCGTTAATGTTGTATACTCTTGGGATTGATATTTCCTTTCAATCTCATGTCTTTATGAAGGTTTCCAATAATTATGATTGTTACCAAGAATACTGCAGAGTAAATTGGATGTGGCTGTTTTGATTCTTTGAAATTTCTCCAACTTTTTTGACACCCCAATGGAATATTGTGTGCTGTCTATGACACAATGAAAAGTATTCTTGAACCAAATAGGAGGTGGATGTAGGGAACTCCAACTTGGGTTGCTTTCCTTCCTATTGGCACCTTAATCCCTAATGGGACAACCGTTGGTTTAGTGATCTGCTAATATTGAATTTATTCATGACAGTTTAAAACCACTTATGTCAATTCAAAAATTCCAATGGAGATTGAATGGGATAACATACTTCCTAAGATCACGATCTGGCACAAGCTTTCGTAAAAGAGATACCATCACAATTGTAGAAGTCAAATTATCCAAAATAGCACTCAGAAAAAATGTAATCATCGCAACCTGTCAAAACAAACAAACAATATCTCTTTAGAACCTAAGAAAGGCATTCCAAATGCTTATGATTACATTTAATTGTCCCTACTCTAATTATCACTTGCTTTAGAATTGGAAACATACAATAATAAATAAAATATCCTCTAGTGACTATACACAAAACATATAAGGCATCAAGTTCTCAACTAATATTCTCAAGTATTTGAAAAAAATTGTTAATTGATTTGAATTGTTTCTCAAAAGAAAAGTACTGCCCCTCATGCAATCAAAACATTTTTAAAAAGAAAAGAAAGTTAGCATGCTTAAAAGTGCAAAAAACTGAAAAGAACTATTCTATGCAGAACAGTGGAATGCTTAAATGCTTAATTCGCAGCTGAATTTATATTTAGGCAATATCAAAAGTTAGCCCAAGTAATATAACGCCAACATGTTTTAATATTCTAACAACTTTCTTTTGTATGGAGGCAATGAGGTATGACTTACATATGCTTTATTGTTCAATGATAGAGATTCATTCAACCTTCTATAAAAACATTGTAATGTCCTTAATGGAAGATTTTTTAACCCAAAGGGAACACCTGAGAATTCTGATTTATTGCAGCACGCTGGAAATAGAGATATTAGGACAGCAATGTATTTTTTTCACAAAAATAGAAATCTGAAACAAACCCTAGGTATGGTGAGCTGTTATGGAGACAAAAGAACCACAAAGTACCTTGAATATGATATCAAATTATCCAAATCTTATGCCAAAATATTTATAATAAATTATGAATGCAAGAACACCAAAATATTGAATTTTTGAGACCCAAAACAAGAGCTGGAATTTATTTTTGGACTGCAGAATAACAACTTACAGAAATGGATGGAAAGAAGTGATCCCAAGCCCAAATCAACTGAAACAAAATTGAATATGGCCTCCAAAATTATGGCAAAGAAATTGGTGATGAGATCCGGAATAGCCGTGCCCTAGAATGCATCAAACTCCACCCACAAGGGTGTAGATAGCCCTAGATATGGCTGTAAATCATGCCCTAGCTGTCCCTACTTGAAGTCTTGGCAGATGTCTCTCCACTGGCTGAATTTTTTCGTTTGAAATGCAGATCTGAATGGTAAATGTAGAAAATGTGCCTCGAAAAATGTGCCCTAGCTCTGAAAATCTGATCTTTTCACTCCAGAATATGATTTTCCTTGAGAAATGAAGCTCAAGTATGATCTTTGTATGAGACCAATAAGATGAAATTGAGGGTTTTCATCCTCAAAATCTGAATTCTATTGAGGGTTTTCGTCCTCAATAGATACCAAGGAGGGTTTTTGTCCTCAATGGTTGAAAGTGAAAGCAACAAGCATTCAACTCTCCAAAGTGAAATTAGAAATGACCAAAAAGTGTGTCAAATGAAACCCCAACACCTCCTTTTATAATTTTCCATTGCCTTTTCCCAAGTTGGGCGCTCCATGTGGGATTAGTAAAGTGACTTTCCATCTTCTAATTTATTGTTGGCTTTTACTTTATTTGGAAAGTCACCTTTATTTTTTTTATTTTAATAATAAAATTTATATTAAGATAAATGTCACCTTTTTAACGGTGAAGCTCCCGAGTAAGAACTTTATCAACTTAAAATCCTATTAACTATTTTCAATTACTTTTTCTCATTTGAAAAAATGGACATGCACATAGTAAGCAGCTTTGATTGATTTGCAGAAGGGGGAATCACTTTCCAATATACCCTTAGGATAGAAAATAGGAAGATGTGTTGAACAACTTACAAGTGAAATCAGAGTTGGTTTCCACACTTATATTAATTTACAACAGATAAATCAAGGGCTGGAACAATTTAGCAAAACGGGAACAGAAGTGACTTTCATTTACCTAAATCTGAATACCACATAGAGTTTATCTAAATGACCTTGAATTTGAAGTGATCAGCAAAGCAGTCTGTAATCACCCAAAGTTACCAAAAAATCCAATTTTATTCACTTCCCGGAAGGGGTCGCAGCAATCTCATTAAGGGGTCAGCACAAAGTCTAAAAACTCCAGATATGCTCCAATTGCAAAATGACATCTTCCCTAATCAAGTTCTGGCTGATCCAAACCTCACAAATTCAGATCACCTTTAACTCGTAGGCTCAATTTATAGTGCATAGAGGGAAAATACAAATAGAAAGTTTCAATGAATTGTCGCATGTGGAAGTAAAGCTGCAACAGTTGACAGACCTTCCCCTAGAATTCCTTTTGCATGGACATCATGCCTTAAACTGAAAAATCAGAACTGTTCTATTAAGCATGTCTGCCACCTATTTGAAGTAATTGCACACAAAGTGTCAGTACGTATCTTTAAAGCTGCAAAGGCCTAAGTTTTACAATTTAATTGAATCACCCTCAATCTTGTAGAAAATAAGGGAAACCGAAGAAAAGGAATTGAAATTAGAAGAAAGTTGTTGCAACACTCCAAATCTTGTGTCTTATCTTCCATACTCTGCATGTTGATTCAACCTGTATTGACCACCTCTGATCCCATGAATGATTTAATGATATCTCTGCCTTGAACCACTGAGATGTAGTTTCTCCTGCATATACTTGGTTGCCCTCTTTGTATTGTAATATATTGATTATCAACAAACTGAATTCTGCTAAAACTTCTCACTTCTATAACATTTGCTATGTCAAAGCAAATTCTAAAACCCTGGGGAAGCATAATAACTTGTAACGTTAACATGAATGTTCGCTTCCTAGGATAGATCATGACGAAGACATGCACTAGAGAAAGGACATTTTCCAACAACTAAGGTTTGATTTATCCAAAGGTTGAGTAATTTAATATCTTGGATTATACAACAGATGGGAAAAAAGGATATTTAAATGATATTATACAACCACTTTCTTAAAAAATAACTGCAATAAAAATGAAAAAAATTACAAATGATTCTAGCACTTAACATAAAGGATGTTTATAATCATAGAAACAGGTGCGACTTGAACTATCAATAAGTTGTAGAAAAAGGAAAAGGTTAATGATCCAAAAGTTATTCCATTAAAGAAAAAACATATAGAAAGCTGGACCGAAGAAATCCATTTAATGCAGACACAAAGGGGATATGGTGTCTGTAGATGCCATAATTGTATGTGTGATTCCATTATTAAATAATTCACTTATTTGGGCTATCATGCAGGACAAATCATGATTGATTTTTATTCAACATATGAAGTTTCCTAAATGGATTTCTAAGGACGAAAACCCTTAGAATGTGGAATCTCTTGGAAGAAAAGTTAAGAGATCTAGAGAAGAAGAAATTTCTACCCAAGGAATTCCATTCCTTCCATAAAGGTAATTCCATTTTGCATTGAAAAGTTTCACAGCAGAAGAAAGTTGTAATTGCAGCAGATTTTAAATTGGTTTGCAAGGGAGCTTGCATGTGTCGCGCGCAACTTTCCAAGTTTCTTGAAGATTTGGAACAACCTATCCAGGCAGATCATTCAAAATTCATATTGAGCTGTTAGGACTTAGCTGGTTTTTATGATCCAAATAAAACGAACTTTCTAATTTTTGGCACTAGATATTTATTTTCATCATGTAAGCTTGCAGATTTTAATAAAGTAATTCCAGGTTATTTTTAAAATCTATTATTTCTCTCTTGCATTCCATTTTATAAAATCATTTCTGAGTTGATTCCATCAAAGATGCATATTTTTGCTTTATATTATTGTGCATGTCTTTAAACCCAAGTCGCATTTCTGGGTTAATTTCAAGATCTGCATATAAATAAGGTATTGTACATCTTTTATAATTTGGATGAGTGTGGGATTTATGTCTAAATATCGTTTGAGTCATTGAAAAGTGTTCCAAATAGTTGGGGAATTATGCATATCCCATGTTCTAAGTGCCTTTCTAATATGTTTTCAGCTTGCTGTATTAGTGATTTTCTTGCTTCATGTATTCGATTTGGATTTTCATGTTGAATATTAGAATTCTATTTCCATTTGAAATTCTTGTTAAAAAGATGTACAAATGACTTCCTTTAGCATCTTTTACAAGTACTACAACAGATTAGGTTTTGAATGTTTATTGATGCAATGGAGACACACCATTATCTAGGAAATGCTAAATCTTGACCTTGTATATCATTAAGCAGGGATGTAGCTTTGCCTTCGGGTGAGCATCAATATATCCGAAAGAATGCATTGCACAATGTCATAGTACATGGATAAATAAAAGACTGCATTTTGGTTGTATTGTCTGGATCTTTTAGAATTGTCTTCTACCTTGGTTGCTTAAAATATAAGGCATCGAAATCTAGTGTCTATTTGGCTTGCATAAGAGTGAGTTGACAAGTAAGTTTGCAGAGCTATGGGTATAGCTATTGTAGTAGGATGATTAAATGCATGTTGAAGGTGGGTCGAACATAATGCTAAAATTATGAGCATATACGGAGACATTCTCCTATTCTTTCCTTCAATGCAATTGTATACTGGCCACAACATGGCAAACTAAAAAGCGTTGGGGTCCTGATAAATATTTGGTTCAGCTGGGTCTTCAGAATTTAAAATGTTGACAGTAGGAATGCATAGAAGCTTGTAATTCATTTGAATGGGAAAATGGAGTGTTGAAGACCAAATGACATTAGATGAATGCTATTCTACTTATCCATTAAAAGATGAATTAAGATTCTTGATAATGTGAAAATTGTCTAGAGGAGATTTCATTTATAAGCTTCCACTACCACTCTAAGTAGGTGATAACTACAACTAGATTTGCAACCCTTATGGCTAGCGAAACCCCAACCAATGAGTTCATAAGTGGGATAAGGACCATTCCTATCTAAGAAGACTGTCAGGAAAGATGGCTTGTGTTTAAGGAAACTTGTAGAGTCTATCTTATGTGCAGGACATTGCATGGAGTTAGTTATGTTGACGTAATTGATGGCTCCGAAGTTTTTGCAAGCTCATAAAAGATGAGGAACACAACATGTAGTTTCCTGACGAATAAAAGTGTAGTTACTCAGCTATTTACTTACAATTTAAGATTTCATACTAGGCCATTCTTGAACCAAAGACTTTGCATCTAAATTGATAATGCACCTTGGAATATCCTTATATGTTCTAAATTTCCGCAGCCTTTTTAATTGCATGCAAGTGGGGTAGCTTCAAAGACTTGATATACTTGGTCTGAATTCAGAATCAGACTACTTTTTTCTTGGTAGTATATAATAGACATTGTTTGGGAGTATCCAATGGAATACTTTTTCAATCATTTCAATAGAGTTTTGGCGCGTAAGATCCCGTTGATTAGTGCATCTATTTATAATTGTTGACCATCAAACAGTGGTGTCCACATAGTAGCTTGAAAGAATAGGATTTGTTGGCTAGATTTTCTGCATAGCACAAAACCTAGGCAGTCATGAGATAAATCTCCCTCATTTAACGGTGAGGCTCCCATGTAAGATTGTTTGACATTTTGCAAGGGTGAATCCTAATATCTACTTTCAGGGGTTTTACTTTAATTCTGCATAGCTCATTGAACCATAACTGGGCAATTTTGCAGCAAGTAAGCAATGAAAAGAATATTTACAGAAATGGGGAAATACTAAACATTGGAGAAGAAAGGAAGATGTGCTAAATCAATCTAATAGTTAATAGAGTTGGTTGCATGCACATAAATTAAATCAATAGATAAATCACCAAATTCTAGCAAGAACGGGAAAGAAATGACTTCTAATCTAGATCTGAGATAACACAAAGTTTATTAAAATGGCCCTCTAAATAAAAAGTTGAAACAAAAGCACCTTATGACACAAAGTTCTCCGAAAATCTACTAACTATTCAATCTCAAGGCCTTTGCAGTTAAGTAACATCAAGGGTTTCAGCACAAAGTCTGAGAACACAAGAATGCTGTAATTACAAATGTTGCTAAACAAGTCCTGCTAAAACCAAGGTTCTTCCTCTTCTCTGCCTATTTATAATGCATAGAGGGGCAATTACAAATAGGAAGCTTTCAGTTGAATTGCCGCATGTGGAAGCTATGAAAAAGGGAAACAGCTGGCAATGTTCCCCTAGAATTCCTCTTTGCATGACATGCATGACTTTACAACTGAAAATAGAACCTTCTATTTTGCATGTCTCCACCATTATTTCCAAGTTATTGACTTCTTCTGTAACTCAAAGTAATGGCTTTTAAACTGAGTTACCTAAGTTTTACAATTTACTTAGATCAAATTACTTTGTCACAGACTCTAAATAAGAGCCAAGAAGACTCAGGAGAAGAAATGTCTTCCAGCTGCAACACTTCATTCTTTGAGATAGGATGATTTGTAGCAATTAATCCGCTGATAACAATGTTGCCCCATGTATGTCAGTTGATTTGAGACACTTTGGCATGAGTTTAGGGGTCTAAAATGTCGTCACCCATTCATATACTTGAATCAACTTCATGTGATATGAGTTGTATCTATGATTCTTACCAGATGCTTTGCAGAATTATGAGAGTTGCATCTATTTGTCAAAGCTGCAATTGTTCCACTTGTTTCTGAAGATATATTGTGTATGACATTGACATTGCTTTTTTCTCACCAATATGGGCAGTAAATGAAGTAACAGTGCAAATTAATTCACTTTTGCAAACTTGAAAGTCAGCATGGCATGAATGTCTATTTTCTTCAACAAAATTTGATTTGAAGCCTTGACTGCCCTATAAGGATTTTACTAAGACTTTGCTTGCATGCCAAACTAGGGCTAAAAATAAATTTTATTCTACTTGTGCACTCACATCAACATGCAGATAGCCAAAATAATGGAACATTCTTTGCATTACCTATTAGTGGCAAGCCAAAATTTCATGCTTGGTTGCAATTAAAAAAAGTTATTAATGCTCAGAAATCTTCTTTTGGCGCCAACAATTGCCAAAAGCAGCTCCACACAAAGGAATTAATTGCCCAACTTATGGTGATCCACTTTGATATAAGCAATGCATGCTAGAATTTTACCAAATTGCTTCCAACTTTTCCACACAATTTCTAATAATGAGCTATGTATTTTAGACTCCATTCTGCAATGCAACACTAGGATTGCTAAAACATAATTTGGGCTAAGACTAGGTGAAGTTTTCTTGCATGCAATTATGCCAAAGTGGGCCCATTTTTACATATGAATCTTGTGTGCCCAAAAACTAAATCAGGTCATTAGATCTTGTTAAATTTCAACTTGCCAAGCAACTCCAAAAATGGTACACTTCCATATGTAGCAATCTTGAGAAGGTCTACATGCAGGACAAGGCAATTGGTGTCCCCAAGATTTCACCCTAAAATCTGAGGACTACCCCTTTTAAAATTTTCGTTCTTTCTAAAATAATGGGTCGTTTTGTGTTTTTATTGCCAGAAAGTTGGCTTCATTATGTTAAGATATTCCCAGTGAATCATATGAGCCATTTCGACAAATACCCACATGCTAAAACTCATTTTATCCCTTCTGTCAGGTTTTGTCTGCGGAAATTTTATTTAATTATTTATTAAATAAATAAAGTTTCGTTTAAGGTAAATTATGCTGCAGTTGAACCCTGTTGAAGTTTTTCATGCCAGTATTCCCACATCTCAATAGGGTTTTCACCAGGAATGAATTCAGAGCAATTGTTTGCAACTTCTGGCAACGTTTTGCGTTTTTATTTTTTTCTTTTTTGCATTTGTTTTCGGTTTTCTCCTCCGTAGTTTGTTTGTTAAATTCCCCTTGATGCGTTATTTGTTCTGTATAGCCTGTTTAATTGCCTGGAACATCTGGAAGTCATCCCTAGCCTCAGCAATGGAAGGAATTAATCACGAAGTGCTAACTTCTGACCAAAAAAGAAGAATTCAGGCAAAATAAGCTTCTCCCATGCAAGTCGCACTTTTTGGGATAATAGATCTAAGCTTCCAGTGGGAATTTTGGCAGTGGCAGGTAGGCGGGAATTTCTTGCCTGCCTAGCAGGTTACTTTTTCCCATCAAGTCAAATCACTTAAGTTGCCAATGGGAATTTTAGAGGTGGCAGACAGGTGGGAATTTCTTCCCTGGGAATTTCTTGAAAGAAAAATCCTGCCTTGCCTAGGGTGAATTTTCCCCATTCACCCATATAAAATTTTTCATGCAAGTCACTTAAGGTAAGCTTCCATTAAGGCAGTGGGCAAATTTCTTGCCTGCCTTGCAAGGTAAAAATTCCCATTATGAAAGTCAAGTCACTTAAGTGAAAGATGGGATTTTTGGAGCTGCCTTGCAGGGTGAAAATTCCCATTGCTTTGACTTCCTATTTTTAGCAATTCCTCTTGCCAAAAAGTGCGACCCACCTTGGCATTAATACATGCATTAAATGATATTTATTAATATTATTTCTAGTCAATTTTGGCGCCATAAATAGAAGGAAATTCAAGGCAAGTGGATGAGTTAAAGAGAAGTCAAGGATGCATGCTAAAAATAAATTAAATTCATAAAAAAAGCAATCAGAAGTATGCAGACTTGGGCGCCCAAATTGGAAGAAGAAGCATGATTTTTAATTAATTAATTGTCAAAAATAGGGAAAGGCAATTATTAAAAATAGCATGCAGATGGCTATATAAGCATGGAACGCCATAAGGGAGAAGCAATTAATTCTTTTTGATGGAGCTTGCAGCCTGGAAGGATTTTGGCGCCAAGGGAAGGAGGATTTTGCATTAAAGAATATTTTCCACTGCCGAAAAGCTTCCAGTTTTGGCGCCTAGGGTTGGAATAGCTTTATTTTTATTATTCCAAGTATCTGCATGTTGGTATAAGTGCCCAGGTGAATTAAATAATATTTTTTGCTTGGTTTGCATGCAAGCAAAGTCTCAAATATTAGGGCAGTAGGCTTTATGTGCAGATTTTGGTGATAAAAATTAAGTATTCATGCCATGGACTCCATATTTGTCTGAATCAATTGCAGGTATTCATCACAGGTGTTCATATTGGTGAAAAGAAGCCCAAATAAATGTCAGATACGTTGAATATATCTTCCGAATCAGAAGAAATTGCCGGATCTGCACAAATTGATCCAATTACAAGGCATTCTGGTAGAACTAAAAGTAAAAGAGCTCAGACAAAGATTATTCCAGGCATGATGAAGCATGATGAAAGAGAAGGGTCAGCAAAATCATGCATTGCTTCCAAATTTGCTGAAATCAATGATACAGACATAGGCCCTGAACCTATCACTGATTTAATTGACAGATCCAGAGCTAGAAGGACATCTCTTATGCGGGCAATTAAAAGTAGCGGGATCATTCAAGCCTCAGCGTTTCCAGTCACAGCTCAATTGCCTGAATTTGTTATGGAATGTGCCAGGTCTTATCATCCTCTTTCCAGAACAATTTGAGATGCTGCAGGAAAGACAATAATCAGGTTGGATGCACAATTCATTAATTATTGCCTAAAGATTCCAACACGACCAATGGTAATTACAATTAGCATCCTGGCAGCCGGCAATATATGCGAAAAGCACAAAGCAGATTGCGTGGGCATAATGAATAGCAGATACATGAAGAAGCCCACATCACCATCAAAGTTCCTGAGGACCCTTCCACGATCCAATCTTGTGCAAGAAGTTGATGATATCACTAAATTGTTTTGCAAGTTAAATGGAGAAGCCAATACCAATAACTTCCGCTCATGGATGTATGCCTTTGTAAAAACCATTGATATCAACAGAGTTGTATCTATAATCAATTGGGAAGAGATCATCAGTGACAACATCGGTGAGCAGCTTCGAAGTGTGAGGTGGACGTTTAGCTTCAAAATGACTTCATACCTGGTATATGCAGTAGCCTTCGCAGGGTATATTTTCTACATTGGAAAGGAGCTGGACAGAAGGAAATAGCAAGTACATCTGAATGGTGAGAAGAGGGTAACATCTTCTACTATATTTCCTTTGTATAGTTATTGTCTCATTGTAATGGCCTGCATAGTATGCAAAGCACATAGAGTTTCTTCTTGTAGATCCACATGTTGGTGAGATCTTGTATTATAAATCTATGTAGATCTAGTCTTGTATTGTAGATCCATGAGATCATATTGTATTGTTGATCCATGTAGATCTAGATATTGTAGAGGAGGTTGTCTTCATGTTTGCACAGGTTATGCAGTGATGGAGAGATAGACTTACTTCTTGGTGCACAGTCATAGTTGCACAAATGGTAGACCCATGTGAGAAAGGTCTTGATTGCAGATCCACAGAGAACATGGTAGCAGTTCAGAGATGCAGTAGTTCTTGGTTATGTGAGATCTGCTGGTGGTGTTTGGAGGCACAGTTGTAGTGCACTCATGGAGATCCGTTTAGAGATCTGGAGGAGAGGAGATACTCTTGGAGAGATGCATTGTACTCTTGTATTATATATATGATATCTCTATCTTTGGTGGACGTAGCCCACATTGGGTGAACCACGGTACATGCTATGTTATGCATGTGTACTTTGTTTTGATTTGGATTATTCTAGTTTATACTTCCACTGCTGTAGATTTTGGGGAATTGTTTAGATCCTGTGTGCATGATTTTGTTTGTTATTAAATCATAGCACTATTCCGCAGTCCCGAATTCCCAACAACTGGTATCAGAGCTTGGTTATTTCAAAGCAAGGGTTTGCTTCATGGTTTTGTTAATGGTTTTGACTGACATGTATGAGAGCAGGGTTTGTTTTGCTTGATGAGAAGATCACATGAAGAGATTCAATCTCAAGTGGGAGCTGGAAGAGTAAGGTTGCTGGAAATTACAGTGACCGGCGTCGGTTAAGTGGCAACCGGCGTCGGCAGGGTGACCATGGTCAGTTATAGGGTAACCGTGGTCGGTTACAGAGTGACCGTGGTCAGTTATCGGGCAGCCTAGTTATAAACAGAAAATCACAGATCTAGAGAATTGAGAAGATGCATGGAATGTGTTTTGTTTGTTGAGGTGTCCCTGGTTCTTGGAGGCACAAGCATGTTGGTCACATTGCAGATCCAGTTATTGAGGTATGGTTTTATCTTTGTATTGCAGTGCTTATATTATTTTGGTTGCACATGCATGGTTTGGGATTGCAAATCTAGATCTGAGAATGAGAGAAAAGGGGCAGTTATGCATCCTTTGGTGCAGTTAGATGCATGGGCTTCATTAGAGAAGTTGAATACAGTAGCACAAAACGAAGACGAGGTTTCCATCATAGAAACATGTTCTTCAGTTGAAAATGCGGTTGAGTATCTTGGTGCTGGTAAGGTGATGTATTTCATCTTGGTGCAGTTTTATTGCATGTATTATTACTGTTAAATTTTTGTGCAAGATTGGGTGCTTCTTGAAATGACTGGCTCAACACAACTATCGGCTTTGGTCGGAGTAGGCATCTAGTTTGGTGACCTATGCCAATTTTTGGCATTGTGTTAGTTCCAGCAGCACCAATGTTGATCAGGGAACCAACATCGGTCACATAAGGTAACCGGTACTAGTTAGCAAACCATAGTCAATCTCTATGACAACGAGTTTGCACATGGTTTCTTACAGTAAAAGATGACATGGATAGTTCAGTATCCTATTTTGGAGGATCAAGTTTCTTGCACATAGTGTAAATGGCAGAGATGGTGTAGATCACTTCAATGTTTGGATCGGAAAGAGAACGGAGTTGGCTTGGTTAGTCCAGTGAGACTTTACGTCAGGTATCTCTATATGGTTCATGTTTTATTTCTTTCTTTTGGAGCAGCTGATATTATGTTTGGATAGTGTGCACAGATTTACACCATGTTTTTGGTGTTGTTTGACTTTTATTTCCCATTTGTGTGGAATCTTGAGGACAAGGATATCTAGTCTAAGGATGAGATCCTCAATGAAAAGTCATGGTTAGACACAGTTGCAAGTAACAAAAGATGTTGAGTACACAGGATGAAAAGAAGTTGATTCACCTACTTCACAAGAAGTCCAAACTTCTGTGATGTAGAATTATTCTTTGATAAGAAGGGAATCAATTTATATTTTCTTTCATCCGGTTTTATTTCTCAGTGACATATTAACTTTTGGGCTTGGTGTTAGAGGCAGTGCAGGGAATTTCATGATCAGTGGGAGCAAGTCATGGTTGTTGGCATTGCAGGATTGGATACATGATGCACATGCAGAGTGAGAGGAGAATGCTACTGTTCAGAGTGGTAGAGGCACTAGTTGGTTTTGGAGGGCAATCACGGATTTGCAGGTATATTGATTGTATTGCTTTGTGATGTCACTTCTAGATTATTTTATGGTGCCTGGATATTCCTTAGGGATGGCAGTTGATGGTAGATTCAACTGATTTTAGATGATAGAGAAATTTTCAAAGTTTGAAGGGCGAAAAGGAGAAAAATTGACTGTTACAGAGACCGGTGTCGGTTAGTGTTAACCGTGGTCGGTCATCTGGTAACCGTGGTCGGTCAGGAAGTGACCGGTGTCGGTTAGGAAACCGTGGTCGGTTTGGTCACAGGTTTGACAGCAATGTTTATTTACCATTTTTAAATGGTGCCCTTGTTTTCCTTTCCTCTTGGTTTATTGTGCAAAGTATGTTGATGACATGTTTGTTGGCATTTGCACTCGGTATTAGTTGCATGGTTTTGCATGGTTGTTTGTTATTGACATTGATGAGCACAGGATTCAATATGGCTTTGGAGTTAGTCGGTGAGAGACTTGGCGCTTCTGGAGAGCCCGATGATGTGGATGGATGTATAGGTGAGTTTATACATGTGGATAGATTCAATTTTGTGAGTCTATGATGATGCAGATGTTTGATTTGCACATGGATGCCTCTGAGCACAGTTTAGATGCCTTGAGCATGATTAGGGGATGTTTGTATTTCCTCTTGATTACAATGTTACTCCTTGATATGTATGTTATCTATAGAGGAATATTTTGGACATGCTAGTTGTTTATGCAGGGTTGGATTTGCAGATTGTAGTGTTTGGATTTCTTTGAGTTATGCAGGTGTTTGTGGATTGATCACCCACTGTTGCATGTAGAACTCATTCAAGGATGTTTTTACCCGGAATCTTGTTTTGCTTTCGCATATTCCAGTTTGAATTGTCTTTAGACAGTTGCATTGGTGGTTGCATGGAGACATGGATAGATGGATGGAGAACATGGTTGGTTTTACAAGTATGGCTATAGTTGCAGTTGAAGCTCAATACTTCAGTTTGAGTGGGATCTCTTGCAGGTATGCTAGTCATGATGGCTTGGATGCATGAGAGGCTTGGTGTTATGATTCAGTGGGAGCTTGATGTATGCAGTGATAGCTCGGTTATCACGAATCAGTAGTAGCTTTGTGCAAGTCTTTGGTAAGTCATGTTTTTATCTTCTTAATTTGAGAAGATGGTTTGATCTTCCTGGTTTTATTTTTGAGAGAATTGTTGAAGGAAAGAATAGATGGTCTTCACGGTGTTAGAGGACGGTGATGTACAGGGACTGGTACAAGTACAAAGGTTCAGCAATTTATCTCCAAGTGGGAGATTGTTAGGTTGTGGAGCTAAATTGCTTCAAAGATTGCATGTTTTACATGTTACTGGTTCTACACAGTAACCGGCGTCGGTCAGGGCTAACAGGCGTCAGTCAGTCCAGGTCAGGAAAAGTAACCCGCGCCGGTCAGGCATAACCGGCGTCGGTCAGGGTTAACTGGCATCGGTTACCTGTGCGAGAAATTTTTAATTAACTCTTGGGAATTAAATCTATTTTTAGCATTAAAGTAGATTTATTGCATGTAATTGCATGGCTAAGTGCCCTAAGTTTATAAACAAATGTTTTAAAAATCGGAACCTGGACTCGGAACCGGCCGAGGTGGACCGGACCGGAACCGGACCGGTTCAAACTTAATGAACCGGTTTACTAAAAAATACATAAAATTTTATATTTTTAATGAAAATAATATATTTGAAAGGTTAAAAACCATGATTCCAACAATTACACACAAAATATGCAAAGTTTGCTCTTATATATATGTAAGAAAGGTGTTTATAGCAAAATGACACGAACTCCAAGTCCAATACACAATACATATATCATATATGAGATTCCAAAACAAAATACATAAACAATGAGGCTCTAAATGGCTTGCATAGTCCGAGACTCCAAAAAAACAACATGATATGATCATTGATACATTAAAAATACTACAAGCTACAAAAACTCTAGAATAAACTAGATGACATCAATGATCAATTATCAAACTCTGCATCGCTGCTGGAAATGGGATCCTCAAGGTCATCCTCATCAATATCATCACCGGCCTCTGGCTCTGACTCGGACTCATCCAAATCCTCAGGTACATCTGCAACAACTGTATTGGCACGGGGTCGGGGAGTAGCACGAGTGCGACTAGTGCCTGTTGTGTCTCGTGACGGTGGCGGCGGTGCTGCTAATGGCTCATCAAATTCCTGATCCAAACCCATCCACCCCAAGTCATCGGGATCAAACTCTGTTGGCTGACTCTCCTCTACCCATTCTGAGGTTGGATCTATATCATCCAAGACAATGGGATCAGTATCAGGTCTTCGGTTCAACAACTGGTTGCGCCTTAACCGAAGGTTGTACTGCACAAAGACAAGATCATTCAACCGTTGTTGTTCCAAACGGTTTCTCTTCTTCGTGTGAATCCGCTCAAAGACGGACCAGTTGCGCTCGCACCCAGAAGCACTGCAAGTTTGGCTTAGGATCCTAATTGCAAACTTTTGCAATTGAGGACACTGATTACCAAATGAATCCCACCAATGTGCTGCGATAAAAACTGTAAATGTTTAATTAGTAAACAATGATTATAAAAAGCTAAAAACACAAAGTTAAAAATTAAAAGTAAAACATAAACTTATAACTTAAAGGTTAAAGCGTAATTCAACAAATTAGATAAAGATTGTCTTATGCTAAAAATTCATGATTATTCATTAAAAATTTTAATCAAATGAACTTCAAAAAACTTAGAATTTCTTACCTGGTTGGTCCACATCCCTTGCAATCTTTGCAAGGTTTTTCCCAAAGGTACCTGTGGCTCTGCTGAAGAAGTTGATCTGTCGGTGAACCTCAAGTTGTTGCATCTCATCAGGGACCATGCGCTCTAGGCACTCGTACAAACCATCTTTTACTTCTCCTGTTTGATCTTCTCCAAGCTGAGCTCTGTAATGATATTTTGGGTTCAAGAAATACCCAGCTGCATGTATAGGGCGATGGAGTTGATTGTTCCATCTATTATCTATGATCTCCCATATAGGCCCATACTTAGTTACCCTGTCTTTGTATGCTGCCCTTATCTGCTCCTTTGCCTGATCCATAGCCTCATAAATATAGCCCATGGCTAATTTTTCCCCATCCACCAACCGCAACACCTTAACAAGAGGCTCAGCAACTTTCACAATCTCTGTTGTTTTTTTCCAAAATAAATTATCAAAAAGTTTCTTCTTTGTGTCTTTCCCATCTTGTTTCCGGCTCCACTTTGATGCATTCCATTCATCACTTGAAAACATCTTTTTCAAGTTCTGTTGTTGGGAAATAAGAGATTGCAACGTGAGGAAGTTTGTTGCAAATCTCGTGATGGCTGGCCTAACAAGTTCTCTGCCCTCAGTGTTCTTCCTCATTAGGTTCAATACCCATGAGTGATTGTAGATGTATTTGGTGATGCTTTTGCCATGCTCTACAGTGTTCTTGATCCAATCTTTTTTCCCTATATCCTCAAGCATGAGGTCTATGCAATGTGCAGCACATGGAGTCCAAAATATTGTTTTGTGTTTAGCCTCTAACATCTTACCAACAAGAACATAGTTAGAGGCATTATCTGTTATGATTTGTACAACATTTTCCACCCCCACCTCTAAAACAATCTCATCCAAAAGCTCAAACAATAAATTTGCATCTTTCACCCTATCAGATGCATCTACTGATTTCAAAAACATTGTACCTTGTGGACAAGAGGCAAGAAAATTTATTATTGTGCGGTTCTTGCCATCACTCCACCCATCTGACATGATAGTGCATCCTGTTTTGGCCCATGAAGCTTTGCAACCTTTCAAATATTCATCTATGGATGCAACTTCTTTCTTCAAAAGTGATCCTCTCAAGTCATGCATACTAGGGCCTTTGAAGCCCTTACTAGCAGCAACAATGGAATCAAACATCGGCTGGTAATAAGGTGAGCGGGCAGCATTGAAAGGGATATCTGCATCATACCACCATCTAGCAATGTACTCAAAAGTTGCTTCTTTGTATTGCTTCTTCCAATGGTTATCCAAGGTGGGCTGATTTTCTGTTGGCATGGAGGCACTAGCAGTAGCAGGTGTGGAAGATGGAAAAAAGCTTTGAATGGTCTTTCTTTTTTGAGGCCGGTTTTCTTGACTATGAGTGGATGGGGGAGGCATATACCGAAAGGGGTCTCTAACAGTCACAGAAGGGTCAGAGCAAGATCCTTCAACACTCAAGGCATGTTCCCTCCTCCCTATTTCAGCTTCCATCTATTTTTGCCTAGCCTTCTCTTCTCTATGTTTTTCAAGCATGTTTTTCATTTCCAACCTAATGGCATCAATATCAGGTGCATCACATGGGGTAACTTGGCCTCTTTGACCAGCCAAGTGTTGTTTCAACCTATGAATCCCCCCCCCCCCTTGATGTGTTTCTTACAATATTTACAAAAAACTTGATTATCAATTACGTCTGCATGGGTCCATGTAGGGTCTTTTGTTTTGGGGGCCATTGCAAATGCAAACAAATCTGAAAATGCAAATAAAAACAAAATAAATTTCCTATTTCTTATTTAATAAAATTTACAAATAAGGGGCAAGTTTAAAATGTAACATACCTTTCAATGTGCACACAAATGAGGTGAAGAAATGCTCTAAGCTTGTATATGGCACCACAAAGAGCCCACACTCCAAATGTAGATGTAAATGCCACCACAAAGAGCCCACACTTGATGCCAAACAACCCCCAAACTCACTCCAAATGAACACTATTCAATGCTGCCCCAATCCTCTAAATCCTTGCAAATAAGAGAGGTGCTCACAAATAGAGGTGAGGTGCTCACAAATGGATGCCAATATCACCACAAAGAGCCCACAAGCAATGCCAAACAAGCTCCAAGCCTCCAACTTCCAAGCTCACTACAAAAAATAAACTCTTCAATCTTATGCTCACAAATGCTCAATGAGAGAGGTGTGAAGTGAATAGAGGGGGGGTGTATTTATAACACCAAATTAGGGTTTAGAGCAATTAAAAATAAAAAAAACAATTAAAAATGTGTATTTTTTAAAGCTGGCCGCCGTATAAGGCAAAACAGGCCAAACCGGCCGGTTTAGGACGAAACCGGACCGGTTTGACGGTCGAAACCGGATTTTAGGTTTAAACCGGTTTCCGGCCCGTAACCGGTTTGCAAACCGGTCAACCGATCCGGTGTAGCAGTTCGTTTTAAAATGTTAAACCGGTCAAACCGGTCGGTTCCGGTTCCGGTTTGACCGGTTTTTAAAACACCTTCCACTGCTGTAGATTTTTGGGAATTGTTTAGATCCTATGTGCGTGATTTTGTTTGTTATTAAATCATAGCACTATTCCACAATCCCAAATTCCCAACAACAAAGATTACAGGGTGGTCAACGATGGGTTCTTCTACGGATTCATCTGCAAATTAAATAGTGACCTGAAGATCGACAGGGTGAGCAAAGAAGCTTGGGAAGTTGTATCCCAGCATGGCTATATCTTCATCTAGTTTGCGGACTTCACGTATCTCAGGGTCAATGGTTTTTCAGGAGAACCAGTTAAGTTGTCGAGTTATCCAAGCGACAAGTGGGTCATCATGGAGTTGTGCAGGCAGCTCGTAGAGATGCATGACTAACAATCGAAACGGCATAAGTCTACAGGTATCTTTCTAATCACAGTGGGTTATTATAGTTGCCAGAGCATTCATAAAGCCAGAGGAATCGAAGCATAAATGTTTTCAAGATATGAGCAAGAGTTCTTCCCAACACGATTAAACTTTGACCCATATGGGATAGCAAAGAAGATAATCTCCCAAGAATATTCGCATGTACCTTCATTGGAAGACTTTTGGATGAAGTGCAGAAGCGAATACGAAGTCAGAAAGAGAGATTTCAGCAGGTTATCAACGCAGCAGGTTTCTAACTATGACTTAGCACGGATACCTGCAAATCTCGCAGATGATGGGCATGTGGTACTTGACATACCATCAAATGGGAGGAGATAGAGTTGCTCTTCAGGAAAGTGTAGGCGGTTGTCAGATAATTGAAGAAAGGTCTTCCGCAGTTCTAGTTAGCACCTCAAATTTGTTGTTAACAAAGGGTATTGCATGGATGAAGCTTTGATGAATCTGATCACAAGTGATTTCATTGTAGAAGACTCCAACAAGAGGAAACATGAGGGTGAAAGTAGCAGGAGACCAGAGAAGATTAAAGTATACAAGAAGTCACAGGTACTGGAGAAAATCAAGTCTACATATATCATACCAGTACTACTTTCAAACGAAGCTTCTCCAACATCAACTCACATCACTTCAGCAGCCCCAAGACCTCAAACAGAGGTTATTATTCCACCATTGAATCCAGCATTGTTCGTATTTATTCCTCAACCACCGAGATCTTCACCTCCCCCTGCAGACAAGTTGAAAGCACAAATGGCGAAGTTCAAGAGAGCATTGTCTTTGGACAATTCAAAAGAGGGCAGCCATAACACTGTGGCGAATTCGGATGTAGCAAAATCAGAGCATGAGATGTTGATACATTTGGCGACTTCCCATTCCCCAAAGAGCAATTTCTCATCTTGGTTGGCTCTGCAGTCATTTCCAGAGGCTAGAGAAGAAATCAACTTGGAAGAGGAAGACTTACAGCTGCTTTTGAGTTTGGAAGGTAAAGGTAAAAGGTCTAAAGTTGCTAAAATGACTTTAAGGTCGATTATTGAAGAATCAGGGCAAAAGTTCGTTGAATTATCAGTTCCAGTTGCAGAGAAACAAAAGGGAGAGCTAACTGCTACAGACGTATCGGTGACTAGAGTACCATTGGGGAAAATCGCCATGGAAGGATTAAAGCAAGATACACAAACACTGATAGACACTTTATTCCTTAAGCTTGACAAAGAGAAGGTAGAGAAAGATAAGCTTCAGATGCAGATCTCTCAGTTATGTGAGATCATCGCTAAGATTGCTAAACCTTCTTCTCAGCCCGTGTTAGTGTAGGAACAGGTATGCAACCGTCTGGTTGAAGAGATTGAAGATGCCGGGAACCAGGTCAAAGCTATTGCTCAATGGAAACAGCAGATTATTCACCAAGCTTTAGAGCAGTTAGAGGGAATACCAGCTGGTTTGGAGAATATGCACAAGGCATTATCTCAGCTAAAGGAATTAATGACAAGGATAGAAGATGAGAACATAGTTGTTGAAAGTCGTCTGGATACCTTAGCTAAGATACACTCATTGCCAGAGGATGTGCTAATTACAGAGCAAATTGTACCTGATGGATTGATAGAAAAGGGGAAGCAGTTAGAGATGGCAATTTCCTTCCGCGTGGAGATCCTCAAGCTTATGCTGGAGAGGATGCAATTGCTGGAAAACGAGATGGGGAAAGTACCAGAGAACATTCCAGATGAATTGTCTGCTTCCCGTGAGGGATTCATTCTGGTTGTGCAAAAAAAGATTGATGAATCCGTCATACCTTTCACAATAGATTCAATTGGCAGACTCATAAAACTTCATGCAGATATTGAAGGGTATGGGTCTGGTTCGGAGAGGGTGAGAGCTAACACTGCTGCTTTGTCTAGAGGATTGTTGCGGTTCAAGAGTGAGAAGGAAGCGGTTGCTAAAGCAGATGGAAAGTTACTGAGTCACATGTTTGACAAGTATGTTCAGTTTCAGAATAAAGAAAAAACATAGAGTATGATGACCGGCACATTTTTCTTCTTTTTCCCTTCTCTCTCTTATTCTTATTTTATCGGAAAAATTTGTAAAACTAAAGTAATTGGTTAAAATCCATTACTTCTAGTTATTTGAAAGGGTCCTTAATTGTGAATAGGTGGCATACATGCAAAGCTTTGATTTAGTCTTCATATGCATGCCATGTAGAGAGAATTTTCAAGGGAAAGATTGTCAGTTGTTTTTTTTATAGCTTCCACACGTGTCAATTCGGTTATTGCTTTCCTATTTGTAATTTCCTTCTACGCACTATAAATAGAAGAAGAACCTACAGGTTGAAGGATCAGAATTTGTAATCAGCATTCTTGATTTACACAAACGATTGCCCTAGTTTGGGTTAGAGGATAAGGAGTACAAGAACAAATGGAAATGTTCAAAGGCTAAAAAAAAAATCACAGATATCTAATACCTTCCCACAATTGTTACTTCATAAGGAAGATCTACTTCCTTCCTTGATATTTTTTTCCTTAATTTCCCAGAACATGGTCTTATCCTACAAAGCTAAAAGGGGGGGGGCGGGGGGATACTAAAACACTAAAAATAACCAATTCAATATACTTACAGATATAAATAATTTTATTCTTCATCATGGAACTCCTATTAATGTCCCAAGAAAGGGAGGGAAGGGGAGTTTTTTGTTTATGGCTTCATTCTCTTTAAAATTCTCTTTTAATCTCTAAATTAGCCAAGTAGTTGCAAATTGTGCTCATAAATGAAACTCAACAACCCCGTCCTCTTAGGATTGATGAAACAAACATTGTAGTATTCCCTCCTAAAATTTCAAGCACTATTTTCCTCAACATTACATCAATATGGTATTATTATTTAGGTTTGTAAGTAAATTCTAATGCCACCTCTTTACTCTCAATTTCACTTTTACAAAACATATAAACTTGAATTCATTTCTCAAGGAAGTTCACCATATACACCTAACCAAACATATATATACTATATGGTCTCATATGACCTTATGACATTTAGTTGAATCAATGCTCATGCATTACAAGGAATACCCAAAAAGCGGAAATGCAGTACCTGTGCAGTAGTGTCCAAAGTGGTCGCTAGTTCCGAAGACAAAAATAACAAAAAAATGTGAAAGAGAGAAATAAAAAGGATCAGGGTCACCTAACCAGAAGTGCATATAGAATGAGAGATGAGAAGAGATCACATAGAAATCAATGAAATAATGCAAAGGGTCAGGGAAAGTAGGCACCAAGGTGTACTATTTTACTTAGTTAATGCAATAATAACATAATGATGACATAGTTAAAGTGCTGATATGTGCATATTTTTGTGTCTACACATGACTAATTTTTATTCTGATGGATCTTACTAGCAACTATTGAGCTTAATAAGACCAGACTCACTCAAGTTTCATTCAGCCTAATAGGTGTAATGAAGAGCTCTTGGAGTGCATAATGTTCACTTGGGGACATTGTATCTTAGCTATTTATACAAGGATTTGTACTTTTTTTCTATAGGGAGTAGAGGAGGTGAGAGTCAATGAAAATACTATAGATATGGTCAGGGACCACATATCTATTAGCCAATCAGTTGGATTATATGGACGAACTACTAGTGAGGCCCTCATCCTTTGGATGGGAGATAATGGATACTGAACAGAGAAGGAAATATGGATAGAAGTTTCTATTGACATGCCAGTTAATGAACTTCAACTGTCATATTTGACATCGTAGAGGGACCATACATTACGATATAGTGACCCACATCTGGGATATAGTGCCACAAAAAAAAGGTGGATCACGTATTATTGAGAGCAGGGAGTATATTATAGAGGTTGTATACAAGAATAACGAATATAGAGTAGAGGAATTTTAGGGTTGTACAAGGTTATACCTAGTGGTAGTGTATGGTATGCATGAGTAGTGCGGCGCGCCAGTGATTTTAGGCAATGGATTTGGAAAGAGATGTCAAGGGAAAGGGTTTTGTTTGTAACACCACAAACATGGGATACCAAGACACAATTTTTTTATCTAAGGATGATGTCAGAGTACGAAACATAGTATGCCTCCAGTAGGTAAATATGTATTACTATGTTTTGGCTAGATTTCTGTTAGCATCAAAACCTAGGCAGTCATGAGGGATTGAAATATCTCCTAATTTAACTGGTGAGCTCACATGTCAGATTTGTCAATAAAAATGTGTTATTATCTATCAGGGGTTTACTTTAACCAATTAGTTCATGATACCATAACTAAGAAGTTCTGCAGCAAGTAAGCCAGTTGTTAAAGAAAGGTATTATTTTATAGAAGAAGGAAGTAAAGAAAATACAGAGAAGAAATGGAGAAGATGGCAAACTCAATTAGTAGATAGACAGAGCTAATGCATGCACATAGAAGAAACTGAAGATATGAACACATTGAATTATAAAACAAAGCAGCTATAGCTCCACATCTAAAATAACCCAAAGTCTATAAGCGATCTAAGATTAAAAGCAAGAACACAGTAAACGCGTGACAAAAAGTTCTCTGGAAACTGCTCCTTTGTATTCCTTGTATCACCGAATCAACAGCACCCGGAGATGTACTTGAGCTCACAGTGTTGGTGTGATGGATAACATGGGTACTATCTCCAAGTTGTGGACTTGCTACTTGAGATAGACCTCCAGAGAAAGCGGGTTCTTGCTCCTAAACTACATGCCACAATCTAACTCTAATGAAGGACGAAGCTTTAAAGGTTCTAAGCTAAATTTCCAAGGGACAGGGAGAGAGAGAATGCATAAAAATGAAAGCTACACTAAGTGGGTGATACACCAGAGGAGGGTGTGAGGAGTAGTCTCCAAATGTGTGACATACAAGGCAAAAGTGCACACTAGAAGAGTATGGGTGACGACAGTTCACCATAATCTAGCAAAAAAGGCATCACAAAAATATTCCAAGCATACACAAGATCAGAATCCCTGCAAGAACATAATAAATAGACACATATCTTATAAAAGATCAAAGGGGCAAGAAAGAGGCAAGAAAACACAGCAGGGGAAGATTTCATCCCACAAACTGGATTTTATTGCTTATGAATGCCAAGTTTCATATTATTACAAGATAAGGGTCTGATCACCATGAAAGGAGTCCACGTAAGGGCCTGCAAACACTAAGACTTCAAAAAGCAATTTGGCAGAGCTTTGCTACCCAAAAACTCTTCCTTTACAATGAGCCAACACATCCAATTGTATAGGAAAAAAAAAGAAGGGAAGAGAAGGAGAAAATGGAAATACCGAAAATTGTCCTCAAACACTGTAAGAGGATTAAATGAGTGAAATGTTTATATTACTTACAAAAGGCTCCCCCATACTGACCCATGTGCTGCCACAGGAAAGAAATGAGAACCATGCTCTTAATTGCACTCCCAGATACCAAATAAAACATGTTCGAATCTGGCCACCGTTTCTAAAAATAACAATCCATTTCTAATCAAAATTGGAATTCTTGATTTTGATGCATTGGCTTGGAAACCTACGATTCCAACCGGTACAATTTTGTGTGATTTCGTTTAGAATGCAAAGTTAGGCGATCTTTGAGTGCGGGGCAGCTATTTGGGTCTGCAGAGGCGTTTTCTGTCACTTGATCGGGAATGGCATTAACTGACTGGAGCCGATATATTTCTCTATTTAATAGATCTACCCGCATTAAAAATATAAAATCTCGGTTTTGTGGATAGAGGACAGCATCTCGTTCAGAAAGTCCAATTTGTGAAAATCGAAGCTCGAGTCAAAAAAGTCCATGGCCGTTGAATTTTCTGGACCAATACGTGGACTTTTCTTCTCTACCTTCGGCGCTTTGGCTGTTCACCATGCCCTCGGTCACTTTGTCCCTTTGTCCAAATCTGCGTGGGAAAAAAAATCCTTCTGAAATGCCTGAAATGGGCTTCCAGTCCCTTTTCTGTCAGTGACAAGTGGGCTATGATCTGGATTGGCCTTTCGGTCATTCGGTATCTGTTGTCCTGCGCGTCCCCCTTGTCCCCACTTGTCCAGTGCTGAGTCCCGGTTTCGGCCGAAACGACCGGGTTCGCGCCCTTTTGTCCAAATTGCCCCGCACCGTTTGGGAAAATTTTTCCCAATTCGCTCGGTTAGCCGGTTGCGTACTTTTGTCCTGAGGTTCCCGGACTGAAAGTACTCATTTCAGCCGACCGGCCGGTGCGCGTACAATTTGCTTAGATGTCCCAGACTGACTGTTTAACAGTTAGTCAATTTTTTCAAAACTTTACGGCATTAAAAGGATTCTGGCGGCCCGCGCGTCCTTTGGCCAGGCAGTCACAAATTGATGCGTTTAGATCGGCCTCACGGCCTTTCGTTCGGCCGTTCGCGTCCGGATTTTTTCCCTCATGTCCCGACCTTTGTGAGGAACAGGACTAGCCATTTTCCTGATTTTTTCTGGCCCGAGCTTGGTTTTTTGCAATTTTTTAACATTTCTTAGAACTTGCATCTTCTTCTTAGACAAGGGAGTTAGAAAAAATCTGAGGGGACCCTAGAAACATGAACCTTTTGCCCTTGGACTCATATAATTGCTGGGACTAAAGAATTGATGTCATGTTATCAAAATACCTTGAGGGGTGAATTTTGGATACAATTCTTTTGATCCAAGTGCTCTCAGGGGTTTCAGCACAAGTCTAGAACACAGATTGCCGGCACAAATTCTGATTCTTACCCGAGGTTATTCTCTATTATGAATGTAGAGGGGAAATACAAGTTGGAAGCGTAGCTTTGAGTGAACTGGCACATGTGGAAGTTAGAAAGAAACAACTGGCAATCTTCTCCTGGGGAATTCCTTTGGGGACATGTATGATTCTGCAACTTAAAATAGAACCTTCTTACTTGGACGTGCCACATCTCCAAAGTGTTGCTTCTTTAAGTAATGGCTTTAATAATCACTTAAGTTTTTGTTATTTAATTGATTCATTAATTACTTTGTCGGAGGAAAGGAAAAGGAAGAGGAAAGCTGTCTTTGTCGGAGGAAAGAAGAAGGAAGAGGTAAAGCTGACTTGTCTTTTTCAGTTTTGCTATGAGTTGATTAAACTGGATATGGAAGCAGCTGGATCTGGAAACAGCTAGAAGTACAAGTAGTTGGGAATTGAAAGCAAGCTGGAATTTCACCTTCACATTGTTTATCTTTATCTTTAAGCTTTGTGCAAGGGTTCCTCTTTTGTACATGCATTCAGTGCAAGTTTGGCTGTAGATATCATTTCATTCCTTATTTTTAATTGTACTGAGCCCAATTAAAAATTCTGGAAAGTACTCCAAAGAATTAAAAATTCAAGAAGGCATTCAACTAAAAGATGGGAGCATTTTGCACAAGATCTTAGAAGGAGTTTCCAGCACTGACTTCTTCACGGGGCTGTATTCGGAACAGAGGATGAAGCCCTTTGCCGAAGCTTTTGTAATTATGAGATCTAGATCTGGTCGGATCTGCATAGGATTTGTAATCTTACATCTGGATTATGGATTACACCCGCATAACAAAAACTCTGGTAACTGGCTATGGATGGAAAAGTAACAACTCGAATTAATTCCACTTCTGTTTAATCTGCACGGCATGAGTGAAGTTTCTCTTCCAACGCATGAGTAAAGTATTTCTGCTATGGATCTATGCTATCAATCATCAAGAGGTTCTAAAATCAGATCCATGTCTCCAATATCTACAAATTTAGAACTGGATGAATGAATCCGTTTGTGCTTTCTTTTTCATCTTTGCTTTGCCATAGTTTGTCTATGCTTGGTCCTGAACAATTCATTTTATTCTTATTTGATGGAATTGTTCAAAACTGGTTGCAGTCTGGATCATCCTTTAGATTTCAGAGGAAATATTCACGTATTGGACATTGTGATATAAGTCCTTTCTTTTGAAAAACCACCTGTAATGAATCATTAGCACCTAGTAACTTATGACCAAACCCTTATGTAGACAAAGATCAACCTCTTCAAATCATACACCAAATTTGAAAGCTTTTAGCCTTGTGCCACCTTGCCTGAGAAAAATCCTTCTCATTCAAATGACGTGTTCCACCTTGCCTGAGCAAAATTTTCTTCAAAGGCTGTGGTTCCAAAAAAACATTGCCTGAGCCAAAATCCTTCTCAAATGCCTTGTTTCAACCGGTGCTGAGGAACAGCCTTCTTCAACTGGGCGCACGTTTCTGTTGGCTGTAATTCTACTTGTGAATTAAAGTGATTTCAACCATAGGCTGCCCTGCTTATATAACCCTCAAAATCTATAATTAATAATTGCCCTATCAATTAAAGGCAATAATTAATTAAAAATTAAGCACTTCTCTTTTCATATAGCATGTGTAGGGACAGCATCCAATCAATAATTAATTCAATTTAATCATGCACACTCATTTCACTTCTTAAGCTTACCAGTGTGCTTTGACCATAGCCACTGAAAATAGGAATTAATATATCATTAATACTATTAAAAGTATTAATTCCTTCTCAAAAGGGGCTTCATTTAATCAATTAAATTTATGTAATTTTGGAAATTTTATTTTAAATTCTGAGTGCACACTCAATTTGTTGACTTTTCCACAAGTTGGGCTGGTGCCAAAATTGGGGTGAATAATATATTAACAATATTTTTTAATTGCTAGTATCACCTAAGGTGGGTTGTTACTTTTTGCATAATAGAATTTATTTTTAAGAATTTATGACAATGGGATTTTTTGACCCTGCAAGGCAGTCCCGGAAATCCATGATCCACTTAAGTATTAACTTTGACAATGGATTATTTACCCGCAAGGCAGGTAATTAAATCCCGTGATTTCACTTAAGTCGCTTTTCTATTATTTTCACCCCATGGGAATTTTTACCTGCAAGGCAGGACAATAATTCACGCTGCCTGTGGCCTCAACTTTCCCACTTAAGCTAAGGAAAAATTTATATCAGGGGGGAAAAGTAACCTGCTAGGCAGGTACAAAATTCCCACATTGCATGGATACTTCTATTTTTCCATTGCAGCTTATTCTTAAAATCCTTTGGTTTCCAAACAAAAAAAAAAAATTGCACCCAACCCCACAGGGGCTTTTTTGTGGACGACTTCACTTGTTCCAGTTGACCAGACCTCTGATGGTGACTTTCTCCGAAGAAAAACATTGCATATATGTTTTTCCAACTACCCAAGACCAAAAATTGGCGAATTACTCGGCAAAGAATTGTGCTAGGAAATTTCACAGAAAACAAAAAGGGACACCACAAAAACACGAAAAAATTGCCAAAAGTCACAAATAAAGCCCAAAATATTCCAAGTTAAAAGTCCTTTCTGTACAAGGGAATAATGATATGTTTGCTCATAACAGAGTTAAAATGGAGCGCAAATAGCCTTATACGGGGCTAAATAATTAAATACAAATTTCCTGCAGGACAAATCCTGAAGACAGAATAAAACAAATTTGGGATCTGGGTATTTGGCAAAAAAGGCTAATTGGCTTCTTGGGAATATCTTAACGCAATTCAAGAAAACTTCAGGACATATAAAAACACAAAAACGAATCATTTTAAAAGTATGAATAAAATTTCGGATAGGGTAGTCACAGATTTTAGGATGAAATCTGGGGGACACCAGTTACCTCCGTCTGTGGACATCTTTTCCTCTGTCAGAATGACGAAGGGGAAATATGAGATCCCAGCATCTCTGGTTCGTTTCTTGTGGAATTGGGCACGGGGTTAGGTAAAAACAAAACACAAACACAAAAACAAAAAAAAAAACAAGAAAAACAAACAAGTTTATTTATATACATACAGGTTTTAACCTACATTTTCAGTCCCTGATAGCTTCAAATGCTGCCCGTTTGAAAGGAAATGGTAACTCAAATTCCATTCCCGCGTAGGTAAAGACGAAAGTATCCATTCCTGCAAATCTGTTTGACATGAGGCTTTCCAGAGGAGTAGATCAAATTTGTCGTTGCATGCTTCGGTTCATATCTTTGTCCCTCAAGGTACCCAATCTCTGATCTTGAACTTCCTTTCTTGGCTTCTTGTTCCAAAGAATCTGGGAAAAGGAGAAAGGCTTATCAACTTCTCTGTGGTGGGCTCATCCTTTCTTCTCTCCATTGGAGGTAAGTCTACATCAACCTTTTATTGTTACCCCAAATTATTTGTTGGTATTTCTGGGGAAGAACTATACCATATTCCGTCTTTCTTCTTCAGGTATGATCATGCTTGTTGAAAGTTTCCAAACCCTGGGTTATTTTGTTACCTTTTGGTGGACCTACTCCACTACGATCATCATAACCTAGATCAGATTTTCCTTTGATGTTGGTCATGGTGGTGAGTTACTCCCTTCAACATGCAGACAGGCAGGTTGTTGGGACTCTTAGGGTGGTTAGAAATATCCACTTATAGTTTCTTGTCTGAATATGGATGGTGGTTATCTGGATTCCATACTAAAATGTGACTGCTAAAGAATCTGCCTTGGAGGTTTAGATTTATTGGAAACAAAGTCAATAGGAAGCTGCAAAATCAAATG
>JAHRHJ020000812.1:0-48471 GCA_019776745.2 Taxus chinensis
TGAAATGACGAACAGATTGAAGTCGACCTTCAAGACTGTGAATCTGCTTGAGATTGGAAGGAGGAGGAATTTCGAGAATTGTATTTTATTTTTGCGGGGTCAACCTCAATGCCTCTGATAGAGACAATGAAGCCAAGGATTTTTCCAGTAAGAACTCCAAAAACACACTTCTTTGGGTTAAGGCGAAGGAAGAAATGAATGAGATGCTCAAAAAGTATCTCAAGGACTGAGAGATGGTCACATCTATGTCTAGATTTTGCTAAGAGGTCATCAACATAGTCTTCTATAGTTTGATGTAAGAGGTCATGAAAGATATACGTCATGGCTCATTGATATGTAGCCCCAAGCATTTTTTAAACCAAAGGGCATGACACGATAACAAAAGATACCCCTTGGGGTGATAAAATATGTCTTGTGTTGATCTTCAGGTGCAATTATAATTTGGTTGTAACAAGAAAAACCGTCCATTAAGGAGAGCATCTCATGTCTTGTTGTAAGATCTACAAGTTGATCAATACTTGGAAGAGGGAAATCATCTTTAGGACATGCGAGGTTAACGATCTCTGAAATTTAGTACATATACGAAGCTTTCCAGATGCTTTTATGATGGGTGCAAATGTTAGAAACCCATTGGGGATAATCAATGGGAATAATGAAGTTGACAGATAGGAGACATTGCAATTCTTCTTTCACAAGAAGAGAAATTCATGGATGCATTTGGAAGCTTCTGTCTAACTGGTTTGGCATTGGTGATGACAACGATGTTGTGGACAATAATGGAGGGGTCAAGACCTGGCATGTCCAAATATGACCATGCAAATGCTTGGCTATGTTTAGAAAAAAATGAAGTGAAGGCTTCGAGCTCTTGAGGTGTCAAAGACTGACCTATTTTAAGGATGTGGTGTTCCTGAGGAGCTCCAATAGTAATTTTGATAGTGGATTCATTCAGGAGATTGGATTTTTCTGGCGGATGAGTTTTCTGATCTTGAGAACCTTCGGCTCCCATGTAGGAGAGAATGGAAGTGTCATCATCACATTGAAGAATGTCAATGATAGGGGAATATTCCTCTACCATCTCTGGATATTTAAGGGGAAAATACCGGGTTTCATTTTCATCTTGATAAGTCACCGGTCCGAGAAAGATGGTGGAAATAAAAAAAAAGTTAGGGGGAATAGGAACCATATCATCTTGATCTGGATCTGTGAGATAATTGGATGGAGAAAAATCATTATCTGAGCTGGAAGGATAGTTGGAAGGAGATGAGATATTATTTGAATCTGTAGGATAGTTAAATGGAGAAGAAGTGTGTTCTGAATTGGTAGTATATCTAGATGGAGAAGAAGTGGATGAATCAAGATGAATGGGAGAAGATGCAGATGTACCAGAAGGGTGTATGGTGGGATCATTATATCCCAAACCAAATTTTTGGCATGATTCATGGGCTTGGGAAAAGATATTTCCGTGAGGGCCTTGTTCATAGTGCCCCAAACCAAACCCCTTCCATGCACAATGATAGAGGTATGTGTGAGTGAAAGATGGTTTACTAAGAAATCTGAAATCGCCTGTATATCATTTGGCGTGAAAATGATTTTCAGTGTGAGAAGAAGGTTGATCAAGGCCGCCATATACTAAATTGGTTTTGAGGGAAGAAGGGCCAAACGAGACAATTTCCCCAACATTCATTGATACATAGGGGCCTTATCAGGGTGGCCGAGGTGATTGGGAGAAGGAAGGGTATTGAGAGTGAGGAGTTGATATTCCCCTAAAGTAAGATTTTGCGTTATAGTATTAGAAGAATCCATATGAGGCAAGGTAGATGGAAGTACAGAAGAACTGGTGGATGCATCAGGAGAAAAATTGGTTTTAGGAACAAGGACATCTTTAGGTCTGTAGATCATGTGACATGTCTTGGAAGGAGGGATCTCAGCCGGAAGAGCATAAGTAGTCCCTTCATGTTCATATCTGATTCAACGATGAAGAGTAGACAGAACACAATGCATAGCGTGAATCCAAGGATGCCCCAGTAATAGATTATATTGGAATTCTCCTTCAATGATGTAGAAAATCTTGTGGAGGAGTTTATGGATGACACGGATAGGAAAAACAACCATTCCTAATGGGGAGTGACAACATCGTTAAAGTCGCGAAGAATGGTAGGAGACTTGGCAACAATGGTATTGGGAAATTTAAGCTGATTGAAGGTATGAGAAGAAATGATATTGATACTAGCACCATTGTCAATCATAGTTTGATGGATGCAGGTGTCATCAATATAGACTGTGATGAATAATGGTAGATCATGTTCTTCTTGTGGTATCCTAGGGATTTCTGAACTTTCAAATGATATGGTAGCAGATGTTGCGAAGGCATGAGCTAAATCCGTGAAAGGTTGGGGCTCATCGGAGGATACTGGGATCTATTGCAAGACCTCCATAAGAGCTTGTTTATGGTGTAAAGAGCTTTGGATAATCTCGTAGAGTGACATTTTGACAGGGGCCTGGTGAAGTTGTTTAATAATGGTGTGTTCAATGGGGGAAGGATTCAGGGGTGGCCAGAACAGATACCTTGGCTTTAGAAGAAGATGAAGATGTTGTTGTGGGATGATTGGTAGGAGCAGTGATGACAACCTTTGGCTGTGATGGAGGTGTGGAGGTAGCAAGCTCCTTAGGAGGAGGGATAGTGACATAAGTCCTAGGGGCAGATGGTGAGGTAGAGTCAGAGTTATATGGATTTGAATGGGTGGTTATCTGAACAACGTTGATTACAAGAGGAGGAAGATCCTTAGGATCATCCTCTTTTGATAATATGTTGGTGGCATCGTTGGTTATATCTTTATTTGGTAGTGGAATACTGACAGGATTTCTTAATGAAAAGGGTGGTCGAGATGTTTGAACAGATGCATGTTGGGATGTGGAAGTTGATGGAGGAGATGGTAGAATTGGTTTTTCATCGTTAATATTTTCATTGACAAAATGATGCATGATGGCTTGGAGAGCTTTGCAATGTTCAGTGTCATGTCTAGGGGCATGGTGAAATGTGCAAACAAGATTGGAATTAAACTAGGAAGGCCTTGGTGCATTTGGATCAAAAAATTTAATTGGCGGTAAAGTGATGGCTGAGGCTTGGAGTAGTTGGTGAAACATAGTGGTATAATAACCTGGTGTTATCGACAGAGAACTTTGGAATGATGCATGGGAAGGTGGTGATGTAATAATAGCTTTAGACATTGTTTTGGATTTGGAAAGGGTAGATGAATGTGCTTGATGCGGGATAGTAGTGGAAGACACAGACGCCTTTGAATTTTCTTTAAGATATTGGTTGGAAAAGGGTGGTTGCATTGTTCTAGTAGTAGTATGGGTTGTTAGTGAAGGGAAGGTTCCTAAAATGGAAGAGGAAGATGAGGGGTGTGGTCCTAAAATAGAAGGAGACAGTGTGGTTTCCAGGGAGCTACTATCGGGAATAGTGAGGTCTACTTTTCGACGAGGATGTGAAGGAGAATGCTTGGGAAATGGGGGTCTAGGTCTTGTATATGAATGGGGATTGTTAGAGGGAATGACAAGAATCTCTACAGGAGGAACTGGAGATATTGAAGTGGATATTTGTGGGGACTGCTGATGTGTGAGTATCTAATGGTACAGAAGAAATGGGATGATAATTTGAAATTAAGGAATGCTGGAATGTTTGCCAAAAATCATCGAGTAATGACATGGCCGTGGAAGAGGGAGATGAGATAGATGATTGTAAAATAGTAGATGTAGTAGGTGTTGGTAGAAGTGCAGAAAGAGGGATTGGAAGAGAAGCTAAGGATGAGATAACAGGTAGAGGTGGGATAATTTTTGATAAGGTGATTGGATTGAATGGAGTAGATGTAAGAGGTAATGACACAAAAGTGATATTTGCATCTGAGGAGGGGGTGGTAGGTGTTGAGATAGATGTGAGTATAGGAAAGGGTACTGATGTGGGCATGGATGTAAAAAATGTTGGTGTGGAGATGAATGTTGATGAGTTTGTGGATGTAGATAATGTATCAAAGGGGATTAGTGTAATGGTTGATGAAGAAGGTAAACTTGTGGAGGAAACTATAGTTTTATCGCCAACGTGGATAGTGTTTATGGTGTGGGTACTAGGGGTTTGAGATATAGAAGTAGGAGCAGTCTGGTTTATCGATGTGGGTGTATGATTTGGAAATGGTTGTTTAAAAATATCTAAAGGTTGATTGGATGAGGCATTCGGGTTATCCACTTGAAGTTCTCCTTGATCGATGAGTCTTTGGACAGAATCCTTGAACATCCAAAATTTTTCTATGTCGTGTCCTTGGACTTGATGATACTTGCAATAGTGATCCTCTCGATACCACACAGGTCGTGGTCTAGATTCGTTAACAGGTTGGATAGGCGGTAGTGTGATCAAGTGTGTTGTTATCAATTTGTCAAAGATGGCACTGTATGATTCTCCTAAGGGAGTATAATTGGGCATTGGCTATGTGAATTGTTGTTGAGTTACTATGGTAGATGTCGGGGTAGGAGATGATCTAACAATGACGACATTGGCAGTTGTCTTTGATTTATCATTTGATATGGATGGTCTCAAAAATTTAGTTTTTGGCTTATTGGTCTTTAATTTTAAATGCCCCTGTTCTAAGGCACGTGTCTCAAGCTTGCGGGCCATGGTAAAAGCCTCTTCAAAAGTGTGAAATGATTGGATTTGCAAGGTTGATGAAATATGCTTAGTGCAAGAGCACGAAGAGCTCGATGAGATCAGTTTGAGGTAGTGGAAAAGATAATTGATTTATCATATTGCGCCATCGTGTGATGAAATCTGTGATGGATTCATCTTCGAATTGGTGGATAGTATACAGGTCATTGATGGTTATTTTGTGCACAATATTAATGGAGAAATGCTCAAGAAATAATTGTGCAAGCTGAGAAAAAGAAAATATGGAGTACTGGGGAATATTATTATACCACTCTAAGGTGGGACCAGCCAAAGACATGGGGAAAGTATGAAGCATCAAGTCTTGGTCATGTGCAATGAGATAACACGTATGTTTAAATGCTCTGAGATGTTGTTGAGGGTCCTCCTTGCTGTTAAACTTGGTGAACTTCAGAAATTCCCAGTGTGGAGGATATGGTTTCATGGGCACGGATGGATGGATGGGTTCATTACATATCTGTTCATAAGACAATGTGACTTTGGACCCTAACGTAGCAGCCTCTAGGTTGGCTAACCGACCTATCAAGATTTGCATGGGGTCATTAGGAAGTGCCTGTTGAGCAGTGAAAGGTGGTGGTTGGACTTGTGTATGTGTGGGTATCTGAGGGACTTGGTATGGGTGAGTGTAAGCTATGTGTTGTGGTTGAGGTGGTTGTTGATAGAATGTGTGTTGGTGAGAAACAGGGGCATGGTATGATTGTTGAGATTGTGCAGGTTGTGGAGGTAATTGCTGAGTGGGGATATGGGTATATGTGGGTTGATAGACTGGAAATGACACTGTATGTTGCAAAGGTATTGTTGGAGGAAGTTGAGAAGTGAGGGTATAGACTTGTGATGTAGAAGGAATTTACTGTTTGGATAAGGGATTTGACACATGGGATGGTTGAATGAAGGTACCAGTGACCATCAGAGTTGTGTAGTGGTAGGGATGGCAGTCACGATAGTCGTGTTGATGTGAGGAAGATTGGGTGGAATGGGCGTGACTACCTGGGTGGTCTGGTGTGCCGATGGGTTGGTGGAGGATGATGCAAAATCATGTAAGGCCATGGATTGAGGAATTTCAGAACTAGTATTATAAGGATAGACCTGCTGAAGTGGTGGGCCATCCAGAGGAAGGTGTATGTATCTTCTTAAAAGATAGTCTTGAAGGGCCACAGGGTTGGTGTCAAGAATCTATCTGAATTATGGGTCCCCAAGAGGGAAGATGGAAGTACCAATAGGCTCTGATCTGACAGAGGGTGGAGTGGCTGGCCTAGATGGGATGGAATGTTGGTCTAATGCTACAGTGTGGGTGAAAGGTATTGAATGAGGTATATTAGTGAGAGAATGGGTGCCTGTGAGTGAGATAGGAAGAAACATGGATGATGAAGTTGTTGATGTAGTGATTGATTGGGATGAAGCACTGTGTGTGGCGAGGTTGTGTTCCATATTTTTAGCAGTGGATCGAGTGATTACAGGCATAAAAAGAAAATTACTGTTATATTAACAAACAAGTGAGGAAAACAATTTTTTTTGGTTTTACTTTTTAATTAAGAACACGTGTGTAAAGAGAAAAAAATAAAATGGCTGGAAGAGGACCTAGAAGAAGGTAAACTATGTTTGGTTTCAGGTAAGTTATGGCTGGGAAATGTCTGAAACGGTTCTGTTGGGTGATCAAATCCCAATCAATGAACCAGGTGCAAGGAATGTTTCGATGTGTTGATTAATTTGTGAAATTTTAGGTAGTGTGTGATGATAGGTGTGATGCAAAAAGGTAACCCCTAGTTACACTATGTGAGCAGGCAGAATGCACAGGTTTGTTTTACTCCCAAAATTGAAATATGAAATTCGATGCTGACAATCATCCAAAATAACAACAGTACCATGCAGAAAAGAGGAAATAGGGAAAACTAGAGAATACTTGTATATCATTTTTCCTTTTTATCTGACAGCAAGTTGAGCCAAGTGTAAGCTTTAAACGATCTGGAAAGCACCTTTTGTCGTATCCAGGTAAACGATGTTTGAAAGCGATGATCGGTGATCGGGAATGTCCAAGGACCTTATGACTAGCATGATGAGGTTGACAAGAGATGATTGGCGATGTGGTTTGAGTTTAAGATTTTATCTTTGACAGCGCAATCCTGTAAAAGCAAATATGAAAATTAGTGGATATGACCCAAAAGAGATAAAAAGAATAAATAAATTAGAATAAACAAATTATCGGGATTAGTCAAATATAAATTAAATTATACACTAAACAATGAAATGACTATTATTAAGTAATAAAATAAATGATGATCTAATGTGAAAATAATGTAAATTAATAACAAAACGATAGACACGATAATGTGATAATCAAATCAAAATAATAAATAATGACATGCACTAGATAAATGACAAACCTATTTTAGACTTATAAAAATAAATGATAAATGAATAAGATAATAATTAAGCTCAGATGATAAACAATGTTATCAAAACCATGTGAATATGTATTTATTTATTTAACAACTCTATCAAAAATCTAAAGAAATTTAACTAAAACTAATATATATAAAATATAGTTACTAATACTAATAAAATATAGTTGAACGTCAGATGTTAATAGCTTATACAATGAGGTAAGATGTCTAATTAATGGGACAGGAAAAAGAAATATCTCATCTAGATTTTTTTATTGACATCAATTTCGTTCACTTTAGGTATTTTCAGTGGTTGGTCCTACTACACAGGGATGAACTTTTTAAATGTATGATGACATAAACAAAATCACAAAAAAACTCAAACAATAATGATATTGTAATAAAAACTTATAATCCCATTTCTACCAAGAGATTGTAAAATCAATGGTGGTATTCTCAAGTTATATATCCATCCGCTATAGAAACTTTTGATAAATTGTTAACAAATATATTCTAAGGAATTGTGAGCCAAATACTAGTGAGTGATAGATTTAAAGCTTATGTAGGAATTAAAATCTCAGACTAGAAATTGAAGAGCATTCTGTGTGGAAATAATAGGATTGTGGTAGGTGGAAACAATTTGAAAAAGAGTACATCTGCAATCGGTGTGGAGGATATAGCAAATTTGTAACTGAGATGGAGGACAACAAAGTTTTGTGAAATAGTTGAATACCAGAGAATGTATAGATGGAATTTTATGGCAGAGGTCTTTCAAAAACGTGGTTAAAATAAATGAGCTGAAGAGATGGGGGGAAGATTCCTTCAAGATTTGTGGAGATTCTTCACAGAAGATGAGAAATGCATTGGATGAGGACAATGAAGCTCACAAAAAATGTAAAGGATCAGGTCTTGTCAAGCTATTGGAGAACTCAAACAGTGAGGGATGAAAGAAGGGTGAATTGGGAGTATGAGGTGGGAGGATGGTAGGCTGAACGGGTCTATGGGCAACGAGCGGAGTGTGGGAGATTTCAGCAGAGTGATGGGTAGAACATACAAGGTGGTGGAGAGGGAAGCCATGGAGGCTGCGTTGGTGTCAAGGGGAATAGGAGTGGAGAAGGAAGATGTGAGGGTGGATGGAGCTCGGAGATATGAAAGGAACGGAAGCAGAGAATGTGGAGGAGAGGTCATGGTGGATGGGAGGGTTGGGAGGATGGTAGCTTGGGTAGGGAAAGGAGTAGAGGGAAGGGTGAAGGAGATGGAGGCTAAATGGGAGTTAGGGAGGATGATAATTCGGGCAGGGAGCGAGCTGATAGTGGAGGAAATGTAGATGAGCTCAGAAGGAGATAATAGGGGAGGTCGGTTAGGGGGGATAGGGAGTTAGTTAGGTGAAGATAGGGTAGTTTAGGATAGGGTTAAGATATAGGGTTTTTTTTATAATTTATTTATTTACTTTTAATTATTTATTATTATATTATTATATATACATACATATATTATTAACAAATAGCAATAACAATAAGATTTTACCCTGATTATAAACAAATTAATAACATACCTTTTCAAATGAGAAATTGACATACCTTAATGGTGATTTAATCGATTACATGTATGCACCACAACACATGGACAAAGATAGTACCAAAGAGCCTGCAAGCAAGTGAGTCTATAAAAAAAATTACAGAACATATATCTAGATTGACGTGATGTCATACTTTATAATAATATAAAATACAATAAATGTTATACATACAACACCTATACAAAGTGAGCAAGCAAAAACATGACCAGAACTTGGATCTGGTCCCACCGGGCATGCCAAATGTTGATATGAGTTTCCAGCTTCCTATCCAGATGAGTGTACGAGTAATCAAGAAACACTAAACAACGTCGAGTATACAAGGGCTTAGTACCTTGGAGATGACGATGGATGATACGGGTACAAAGTTGATATCAGACTCCTCGGTGTGATCCCAACAAACCTGCAGTTCACATACACTAGAGAAATATTGATTAGAGATTTTATGTGGGGGCTGCCTGACAAAGTAGATCCGGGAAGCGTTAACTCCCTCGGTGGCTGTCAACCCCCATGTGATAAGAATAATAATAAAATAGAGTCCAAAATAGATAACATACAAATTGATAAACAAAAGAACCTGGAAGATACCAGTGTGCAGATGGTGTTATTGATCTGATGCGTGCAACATGAATCTCATCACATGAACCAAATCACGAGCAGAGTATCATGGAAATTCCACATGTTATCACCAAGATAGAATAATAATGATATTATAAAATGGCTAAAATCTCTCAGCATTCACCCAAATTTTCTAACTTTTTCTTCCTCCCAAATATGGGGAAAAAACCCATATTTATAACTTAGATGTGAGGTTAGATTGGGGTTAACAAGTAACTGGGGTTGAGTAGAGTAACCTGATTTAAGAGATATGATGTGAGCACGTGGGGACCATGGCTTGAATTATTAGATGGAGTGGGGAGCATGATTGACATGGTGGGTGAGATAAAAGATTCCATTTAAAAAAGGGTGTCAGATAGGTGTATTAATACTCATGGATTAATAATTTGTGGAAGATGGGGATAATATCAAAAGTTGAATTATCAAATGGGTCTACATGGAGCCCATTTGATAATTAATTAATGTGAGCAAATGGATAGGATTTCATTTAATTTAAAAAATTGGTGTCTACACCCTGGTGGAATATCGACAAGTTGTCAAGTGTTATTTTTCATCATTAACTGATATTCAGCATCCATGGCATCTTTCTAAGCTTTTGACTGTAGGGCTTCCTAGATATTAGAGGGCTCATCAGATTCAATAACTCTACTCACTAAGTCAAAGTTGAATTCTTCTCATGCTTTACTGTGAGTCCGTGATCCAATGGTGGATGTATCTGGTGGAGCATCCAAATTTTCATCTTTTAGCATGCTAGTATACTACTTGGGCATATGTTGAATTGCTCCCATGGGCCGTGGTTCTATCTGATCATCACCATCATCATTGCCATCATTTACGGGAACATCAAATTTTGTTTTTACAACAGGTAAAATATCTACATCAGGTGAGTCTGGAGAAGGAGTCTCTGCTTCCTTCTTCTCAAAGAACTCAACATCTCTGTTGGTGCAGACTTTCCTAGTCTTTGGATCCATCAATCTGTACCTAAGAGTCTCTTCACTGTAGCCAATGAAGATGAGTTTTTGTGACTTTGCATATAACTTAATTCTGTTTTGCTTGGGTATGTGCATGCTTGCTTTGCACCCAAATACTACGAGGTGTGCAACAGATGGATTCCTCTTTGACCATGCTTCTTGTGGTGTTACTCCATCAAGAGCAACTGTGGGCACTCTGTTCAACAAATAAACTGTTGTTTTTGTTGCTTCTTACCAGAATGTCCTTGCTAAACTAGAATCATCAATCATGTAGTGCACCATTTCCATTATAGTACAATTTCTTCTCTCAACAACTGTTGTGGTGTGTGTGGATGAGACATTTATGAACGAATCCCATGAGCTTGTAGGTAGGCTTTGAACTCATCATTGGTGAATTCCCCCCCTCAATCTAAGTGGAGAATTATAATGTGATGACGAGTTTCATTTTCTACAACCACTTTGAACTTCTTGAAGTTTTCAAAAGCTTCACTTTTCTTACGAAGACAATATATCCACATTTTTCTCGAATAATCATCAACATAAAGCATGAAGTATTGGAATCTAGAATGACTTGGTTGCATCACATCGTAAAGATTGACATGAACCAGATCAAGCTTACCATGAGCTTGATAGGTATTCTTCTGGAATAAAGCTCTGTATTGTTTTCCTATCAGGTAGCGAGGACACTTATATGTATACTTCTAGAGAGATGGAAATCCTTTTACCATGTTATACCGGTGAAGTGGTTAAAGATACTTGAAACTGATGTGATCAAGTTTGTGATGCCACAACTGTGCAGAGGTAGATTTCTTAGCTACAAGTGCTTGATCATCTCTATCGAAAAAATCAAACTGGAACATACGTCCCACATTGGAGGATTTTGCAACAATTTTCGAGCCTTGTGATTGTCTCGAATTAAACACATTTTCTTACCGGAATGAGTATCAAAGTCAATTTATAAATTGTGATCTAGGAGTTGAGTTACTGATAATAGATTCTTTGTCAACCTAGGGACATATAGTACATCTTATATTCTACAATTTCGTGAACCAAGGGGTAGAGAAATGTTCACAACACCCTGTATAGTGTATGAAGAATCATCACCTAATGAAACATGGTTTTAGAAGGCGTGTCCCTCATTGTGGTGAACCAGTCTTTGTGGCTGATCATGTGTCGAGTGGCTCCTGAATAAACATACCAGACATCATTAGATGACGTGGAAGGTTCACTTGATCGAGCAATGTTAAAGAAGTCTTCATTATTTGAATGTTCTTCTTGCTTAGCTATATTTCATTGTTGATGGGGTTTTCTTCTCTAGTTCCACTTCTTTTTCCTTTGATTGTAGTTTGAATGTCCCTTATGAGATTGTTTATTTTGAGGTGCAGAATGACTTGATGAACCTTTCTTGTAGGTATTGTACCAACAATCTTGTATATCATGTCCTCTCTTACAGATAAGACATTTATTCTTATTCTTATTTTATTTGTCCCCATGTTGATGCTGTGTTTGGGACTTTTGAGAGGAATTAGGTTTGCCTTTTCCTTTTCCTTTCCATTTCTGATGATAAGAAAGTGCTTGCTCCTCTTTGTCATCTTTTTTGTACATAACTTCTTGTTGTAGTAGATTCACTAACTTATCAAAGCTAACTGTTTGATTCGACAAGTTTAATGTTGTCACAAAATTTTGGTATGAAGGAGGGAGTACTCTCAGAACAATGGGAACAAGAGGTTTTAAATGATTTTTTTTAACATATTTCACATTTTAGTGGGGTTTAATCTTCCTTTTGCTAAAACATTTCATGGGTTGAAGTTAGAAATTGGATTTAGTGGCTAACAACTAACTTCTTTGACTGTTGAAAATTTTCATTTCCGTGATTTTTGTAGGTTTTACAGGGGGTATGCATATGTGTCTTGAAGGGGAGAGTCTCCATCAAAACCCTGGTGTATCCATTGAAACAGATGTGTACACACCTTTCTGTGTGCAAAAACACTTGCGTGCACGCGTAAGTGTCATTATGAGGGTGTATCCTTTGAAACAGGCGCGTACACGCCTTTATGTGTGCAAAAACACTTGTGCACACATGTAGGTGTCATTCTAGGTGTGTATCTATTGAAACAGGTGTGTACATGTCTTTCTGGTGCAAAAACACCTGTGCGCACGCATATCTGTTGAAACAGGTGTGTACATATCATTCTGGGCACGTATGTGTTGAACTATGTTCATTACCAATCTTTCGGAGGCCATAACTTTTGCTCTTGAATTCGAAACGACTCTGTTTTTGTTGCGTTGGAAAGGTATTGAAGAAACCTATGCAATAGATACATAAAATTAGGATTTTGAATTAAAAAAAATTATGGTTTACATTATTAGATAACTAGTCATTTTCTAACGTATCTTAAAGTTTGGAAAAATTGTTTTCTTGGCCATTCTAACACTTTGAAAGGTTTTTGTGACACTAACAGTGGTTTACAGGTTTTTTTTCCATCATATATTTCATACTAACTTAGTTGAAATGTTTCGTATTTATTTATGAAGGTTTTGAAATGCATATGCTCTTCCCTCGCACCTTTCTAGGTGATCTTAGGAATTAGAAATGTTTCACTACTTTCTTAATACTTACAAAACATTTTAATTAGATTTCAAAGTTGGTTAAAAGGAACTTTTTTTCGCATTTTACTTAGGTATTTTCCATTTCTTGTAAAATTTTAGTGAGATACCTTGTTGCGTATGCTCTTTCCTTGCGTCTTAGAATGATTTGGGAAATAAAAAACAACATCTTATCTCCTTTATATGACGTTTTGGAAAATTATTAATCTTGGTATGTAGGACCAAAATTACATGTCAAATAAAGGAGGAGTTTAGACAAAAAAAAACCCTCTAATACACTTGTTTTCATATAGGTTGCCAAATAGTGTGCTACTTTAAAAACCACATTAAGTTAAGCAAGATAAAAAACACACCATTTCACTTCACACTGTATTACAGATTTCAGAAAAGGGTACGTCCTTATCCGCTCAACTAGAACATAACCCCTTTGGCATAAATGCCTTAAGCTACAACAATGGGGGTGGTTCTAAGAACCCTAAAGTAATCCACCACCGAGTAACCTCGTGGATGAAACAAGAAGTGCTCCACTCACCCACTTGACTAGATTTCCACTGTAAGTTAGAGTCAAAGTTGTCCTTATCGCAACCCCAATGACGATACAACTGAATGCACTAGTTTCTCATTGTATCATAAGGGGGTAAAGTAAAGATGAGATACTCCCAAATTAGTCAGTGTGACTCTTTAGGTAAATCACACTCACTCCTATACAACTTGTGACACCTAGTTGAGAGATCTTATTAGGGAAGCCATTCTATCTTGGATTGCACTTTGCTAGTCTGATGTCATGTCAAGCCATCATGAAGTGACAACTTACTTGGATTCTGAACCTTGTTTCTCTAACAAGGAAAAGAACCCATGTCAGTTAGAACTAAGTGTCTTTCATCATGAAATTAAACAACGTATCACTTAGCTTGGTTTATTTCTCACCTTCGGACGAGGTGAAACTCTACCCAAGTGGCGCTTAGTTTATTTTCATCTTTTGATCTACACCTTTGCATTCATGTTTCCCATTTGGGACAAGAGAAGGCATCTTTCGGGAGTGTTTTCATAGATAGTGTTCACCACTTTTTTGTCCATTTACGCTCATCCATGTTTGCGGCTGAGTTGTTAAACGTATAAAGTGCATGGATACATCATTATGTCTTTGATGGCCACTTGATCTTGATTTCAAGATCATTATCATAGTTAGGATTGATTCATCATTTGATCTCCCATTGATGTGTTACATTGTTTACATTGTCTTGACACAATTAAGATACTTATGTCACATTTCTCGTAAACACGATCTAAGTGTCTACATTGTGGCATTACGCTGCCCAAATTTTAGCACATCCTTAGCATACTTTGACTTAGTTTGATTTCAAACATTGTCCTAAACCTTGAAAGGCGTCACTTACTTTGTTTGCATCATTTCGATACCACTTTTGCACTAATATCTCACTTCTTCGTGAAGCTTGATTAACGTGTCCAATTGGTGTGGTTATGTGGCTTACATTTGTAATCCTCACCCTTTTAAATTTAGGCCTTGTTGGTAGCTAAACTCATTGTGGTATCCTTTGATTGGGAGTCACCTCCACCCTTTGTTAATATTTACGTCTTGTTCATTTCAAGCTTGACGTAAATATTGACATTGTGTTGATCATCTTTGCATCGAAATATCATTTTGCACACATTTTTAGGGAGTATTTCCTTATTGATTGGCTTTGTGTTTCACACTTGTATGATTGTTCCTTGTGATCATTCATCTGGATAAATTGTTTTCTAGGAAAATCATTTTCGATCTCATCGAGATTGCGTCGTCACGATGTCTATTTTCCTTAGACCTTCTTCAGAAAATCATGCACGAATATCCATACTTACAAAATGTCTAGTTGGATGCCATTATGATTCCTTGAATCGATATGATTTAATAACAAACAAAATCATGCACACAGGATCCAAACAATTCCCCACAAAATCTACAGCAGTGGAAGTATAAACTAGAATAATCCAAATCACACAAAAGTACACACACATAACAAGCATGTACCGTGGTTCACCCAATGTGGGCTACGTCCACCAAAGATAGAGATCTATATATATATATAATATAACAAGAGATTACAAACCAACTCTTCTACACAAGAGTACATGTATCTCTACAAGAGTATCTCCTCCTCCCAGATCTCCAACCAGATCTACCTGAGTACACTAAACCGTGCCTCCATACCACCACTTGTGTCTCCTCCAGATCTCTAACCAGATCTACCTGAGTGCACTACAACTGTGCCTCTCAAACATAACCAGATCTCACATACCTGAAGCTACCCTGCATCTGCCACTGTGCAGCCAAGCTCTCACTGTATTGTGAATCTGCAAATGAGACCTCTACAATATCTAGATCTACATGGATCAACAATACAATATGATCTCATGGATCTACAATACAAGACTAGATCTACATAGATCTATAATACAAGATCTCACCAACATGTGGATCTACAAGAAGAAACCCTATGTGCTTTGCATACTATGCAAGCCATTACAATGAGACAATAAATATACAAAGGAAATACAGTAGAAGATGTTACCCTCTTCTCACCATTCAGATGTACCTGCTATTTCCTTCTGTCCATCTCCTCTCCATGGAGACTTTGTCTTCATGTAACCTGTTCTTTTTTTTCTTCTTCTTCTTTGTCTTCATCCTCTCGGTCTGGGAGAGAATCGAGGATCTAATGTGATCCCTCTTTTTGACTCATCCCACTTACTAAACCCTAACTTTCACGCTTATATATAAATATATAAACTTAGGGCACCTTAGCTATGCAATTACATCCAATAGATTTTCTTTAAACAAAATCTATATTTAAAGCCGTGACTAAAAATAAAACACATCGCACAGGTAACCCGATTAGACCTAACCGCGGCCGGTTCCCACTTTCTCTGAGATGTCTGTCCTAACCGATGACGGGTTGGTTCCCACTTGCTCTGATCGATGTCTGTCCTGTCTGACCGATGACAGTTTCTGGGTGACCGTGGGTTCCCCCTTGACCGATGATGGTTGCTGTTTACCAGTCACTTTCCATTGCATGCTAACTGTGAAGCAATCTAGCTCCACAACCTAACAATCTCCCACTTGGAGATAAATTGTTGAACCTCTGTACCTGTACCTGTACATCACCATCCTCTACACACCGTGAAGACCATCTATTCTTTCCTTCAACAATTCTCTCAAAAAATAAAACCAGGAAGATCAAACCATCTTCTCAAACCAAGAAGATAAAACCATGACTTACCAAACCTGCACGAAGCTACAACTGATCTGTGACACCAAGCCTCAAGCTCCCACTGAATCGTAACACCAAGCCTCTCATGCAGCCAAGCCATCATGACTAACACACCTGCAAGAGCTCCCACTCAAACTGAAGTTCTGAGCCTCAATCGCATCCATAGCCATACCTGTAAAACCAACCATGTTCTCCATCCATCTATCCATGTCTCCATGCAACCACCAATGCAACTGACCAAGACAAGTCAAACTGGAATATGTGAAAGCAAAACAAGATCCTGGGTAAAGACAACCCAAATGAGTTCTACCTGCAACAGTGGGTGATCAATCCACAAACCTGCATAACTCAAAGAATCCAAACACTGCAATCTACAAATCCAACCCTGCATAAACAACTAGCATGTCCAAGACAATCATCTGTAGATAACATCTCTCAAGGAGTAACATAGTAACAAGAGGAAATACAAACATCCCCTACTCATGCTCAAAGGCATCCATGTGCAAATCAAACATCTGCATCATCATAGACTCACAAAACTGAATCTATCCAACATGTACAAACTCACCATGTACATCCATCCATATCACCAGCTCTCCAGAAGCTCCAAGTCTGCCACCGACTAACTCCAAAGCTGAATATGAATCCTGTGCTCATCAATGTCAATAACAAACATCCATGCTAAACCATGCCACTAATACCAAGTGCAAATACCAGCATACATGTCATCAACATACTCTGCACAAACCAACCAAGATGAAAGCAAAAACAAGGGCACCATCTAAAAATGGTAAATAAACACTGTTGTCAAACCTGTAACCAAACCGACCACGGTTTCCCCTAACCGAACCCCGGTCACTTCCTGACCGACCACGGTTACCAGATGACTGACCACGGTTAATCCTAACTGACACCGGTCTCTGTAACTAGTTATATTTTCTCTTTTAACCCTTAAAACTCTGAAAAATTGCTCTATCATCTTCACCCAGCTGAATCTAACCATCAACTGTAATCCCATAGGGATATCCAGGCACCACAAAATAAACCAGAAGTGACATCACAAAGCAATAAACTCAATATACCTGCAAATCTGTGACTGTCCTCCAAAACCAACTAGTGCCTCTGCCACTCTGAATAGTAGCAATCTCCTCTCACTCTGCATGTGCATCATGTATCCAATCCTGCAATGCCAACAACCATGGCTTGCTCCCACTGAACATGAAATCCCCTGCACTGCCTCTAACACCAAGCTCAAAAGCTAATATGTTGGTGAGAAATAAAACCAGATGAAAGAGAATATAAAATGATTCCCTTCTTATTAAAGAATACTTCTACATCATAGAAGTTTGGACTTCTTGTGAAGTAGGTGAATCAACTTCTTTTCATCCGTATGTACTCAACATCTCTCGTTACTTGCAACTGTGTCTAACCATGACTTTTCATTGAGGATCTCATCCTTAGACTAGAAACCCTTGTCCTCAAGATTCCACACAACTGGGAAATAAAAGTCAAACAACACCAAGAAACCATGGTGTAAATTTGTGCACACAGTCCAAACATAATATCAGTTGCTCCAAATGAAAGAAATAAAACATGAACCATATAGAGATACCTGACTCAAAGTCTCAATGGACTAACCGAGCCAACTCCGTCCTCTTTCTGATCCAAACATTGAAGTGATCAACATTGTTTCTACCTGTACACACTGTGCCAGAAACAGATCCTCCAAAACAGGACACTGAACCAACTGCCCTCTCTTGCTGCAAAAAACCCTGTACAGATAAGTTGCCACAAAGACCAACCACGGTCATCCCCTAACCAACCATGGTTAGCTGACCAGTATCGGTTCCTCTGTGACCGACCTCGGTTCTCAGACCGATGTCAATGCTGCTGGAATGAACCCAACGCCACACAATTTGGCATAGCACACCACACCAGGTGCCTACTTCGACCGAAGCCGATAGTTGAGCTGAGCCAGTCATTTCAAGAAGCATCCAAATCTTGTACAAAAAACTTAACAGCAAATCCATGCAATAAATTGCATCAAGATGAAACACATCACCTTACCAGCACCAAGACACTCAACCACATCTTCAACTGAAGTACATGCTTCTCTGATGGAAGCCCCATCTTCGTTCTGTGCTACTGCCTCTCTACCGAAGCCCGTGCATCTAACTGCACCAAAGGATGCATAACTGCTCCTTTTCTCATTCTCAGATCTAGATCTGCAGTCCCAAACATGCATGTGCAACCAAAATAATATAAGCACTGCAATACCAAGATAAAACCATACCTCAATAACGGATCTACAATCTAACCAACATGCTTGTGCCTCCAAGAACTGGGGACACCTCAGCAAACAAGATACATTCTATGCATCTTTCCATTTCTTCAGATCTGTGATTTTCTGTTTATAACCAGGCTGCTCAGTAACCGACCACGGTCACCCTGCCAACGTCGGTTGCCACTTAACCGACGCCGGTCACTGTAATTTCCAGCAACCTTACTCTTCCAGCTCCCACTTGAGATTAAATCTCTTCCTGTGATCTTCTCATCAGGAAAAACAAACGCTGCTCTGATACCAGTTGTTGGGAATACGAGACAGTGGAATAGTGCTATGATTTAATAACAAACAAAATCATGCACACAGGATCTAAACAATTCCCCACAAAATCTACAGCAGTGGAAGTATAAACTAGAATAATCCAAATCACACAAAAGTACACACACATAACAAGCATGTACCGTGGTTCACCCAATGTGGGCTACGTCCACCAAAGATAGAGATCTCATATATATATAATATAACAAGAGATTACAAACCAACTCTTCTGCACAAGAGTACATGTATCTCTACATCTCTACAAGAGTATCTTCTCCTCCTAGATCTCCAACCGGATCTACCTGAGTACACTAAACCGTGCCTCCATACCACCACTTGTGTCTCCTCCAGATCTCTAACCAGATCTACCTGAGTGCACTACAACTGTGCCTCTCAAACATAACCAGATCTCACATACCTGAAGCTACCCTGCATCTGCCACTGTGCAGCCAAGCTCTCACTGTATTGTGAATCTGCAAACAAGACCTCTACAATATCTAGATCTACATGGATCAACAATACAATATGATCTCATGGATCTACAATGCAAGACTAGATCTACATAGATCTATAATACAAGATCTCACCAACATGTGGATCTACAAGAAGAAACCCTATGTGCTTTGCATACTATGCAAGCCATTACAATGAGACAATAAATATACAAAGGAAATACAGTAGAAGAGTTACCCTCTTCTCACCATTCAGATGTACCTGCTATTTCCTTCTGTCCTGCTCCTCTTCATGGAGTCTCTGTCTTCATGTAACTTGTTCCTTTTTTCTCTTCTTCTTATTCGTCTTCATCCTCTCGGTCTGGGAGAGAATTGAGGATCTAATGCTATCCCTCTTTTGACTCCACTTCTTCTAAACCCTAACTTTCACGCTTATATATAAATATATAAACTTAGGGCACCTTAGCTATGCAATTACATCCAATAGATTTTCTTTAAACAAAATCTATATTTAAAGCCCGTGACTAAAAATAAAACACATCGCACAGGTAACTGGCGCCGGTTAGACCTAACCGCGGCCGGTTCCCACTTGCTCTGACCGATGTCTGTCCATCTGACCGATGACAGGTTGTGGTTCCCACTTGCTCTGACCAATGTCGGTCCTGTCTGACTGATGATGGTTCTGGGTGACCGAGCCGGTTCCCCCTTGACCGATGACGGGTTGTTGTATTTCCAGTCACTTTCCATTGCATGCTAACTGTGAAGCAATTCATCTCATAGTCAGTGGTATGGTTTAGATGCTTCTAATACAAATTATTATTCAGGTTCCCCCCACTCTTCTTCTAATTCAAATCCAAACTACTGTTCAGACTCCCACTTTTATTTTGAAGATTCAGATACCCCTAGATCAAATATTGAATCATGGTCCTCCCTTCCTTTACAGGACCTTTAATCCAAATCAAATCAATGATGTCTTCCTCCTTTGAAGACTTGTGTGACTCCAAGTTTCATCGATCAAACATTTGATTTGGTTCTTGAGTCGTGGTCCTCCCTTTCTTTGCAGGACCTCCTTCATCAGTTGCCTCGACGACCCCTTCCTCCATCAAAGAGTTCCATGACTCAAATTCCCTCTAGTCAATCATCCAATTCGACTCCTACGTCACAACTCAATGGATGGCTATGTGATCCTACTTTCTCTCCCACATTAGGCTGTCTTCTAGAAAAATGACCTAGGTCCAAATCCAAAACATCCATTCATGAGACACTTTCCTCGAAGCCTATCTTCCTCTCTTGAGATCTTTTGCTATTATTCCAACTTCAATCCCTATGGAGATCCTTGAGCCCTTTTAATATATCGATACCATTTCCTCATCCATCCTCTAAAGATCAATGTCTGTGACCACATCAAACCATTAAAATAAAGCCATGTGCTAAGATATCTTTTCAAAGCACTATCAAAACTCTTCGTGGGAGTGATAAGGTCAAGCCTTCCCCTCATCTACATAATCTAACATATTCATCTTCTTCTATCAATCAATCTTCCCCACTTAGCGAACCCGTTTCTTCTATTCGACCTTCTATGGAAGGAAGAACAACAACCTCTACTAATTGATTTCTCTCAAAATGAAGGAACAATCAGACTATGCACATGATGATATCCCTATAGGATTACAAACAAGGATTCTTTATAGAACTTCGATACACTCGCATATGGGGAGCTGAAGAAATTTGATTCCATTTTATCAGAACATAGAGGAAGAGCCTAAGGTCATAAGAAATTGATTCTTCTTATGACATTCCATCTTCATGTTCCTCTGAGCATGATGAGATGCTAGGGTCTAGCATTGATCCATGGTCTATCTTCTCATTACCAAATCATTCCTTAACTATCATCATTCCTCAATCAAAATCTCACCTTGGGTCAAAATTAAGTAGCCCATCATCTTCTTCTATCTTCATAAGCCACCCCCAGGTAGCCCTCCATTTTCTACTTGTGGGTCACCTCCTGGTAGCCCATTACCTTCTATTCTTGGGTTCACATCCTAGTATCCCTTCATCCTCTTCTATCTATGAGACACCTTCGAGTAGTCCCTCCTCATCTGTACTTGGGCACTCCCTAGTTTCGTTATCCTATTATGGGGCCACGTCCTAGTAGCCCTCCATTATCTTCATACCAATGAGTCACCTCATGGTAGCCCACCATCTTCTATTCTTGGGCCATGTCCTAGTAGCCCTTCATTATCTTCCATTTATGGGACCTCTGGGTACCCATCATCTTCTTTCTTGGGACCATGTCCTATGTAGCCTTTGAATTTCTTCCATCTTGGGGCCATATTCTAGCAGCCCTTCATTATCTTCTATCAGTGGCTCACCTCATGGCAGCCCATCCTCTTCAATTCTTGGACCGTATCATTTTCATCCATCACATCTTTCTTCTATCAATGGTTGTGGCAAGCCCACGGTCATTTCTCATCAGTTCTAATCAATCATAAACGTCCACTTTCTTCTCCCACTTCTCGAAGATCAGACAAGTCACACATTAGCTTATAAAAAGCCCAAACATGTTCATTACCAAGCTAAGATTAGAACTGCAAAGAGCTCCAAATTTTCCCAACAAGTCAAATGATCTTAAGTTTAAAAATCAAGCGCGATTCAAGAATGCAAAGCAACACAACCATAAAGTATGGCTGCAAAGTGCATAAACCTATGAATAGGGAACTCAAGCTCCCACATGAACAATCCTTGTTTCAGGATAAATCACAGTCATTTGTTGAGTATGAGCTCACCATGATCATCGAGATCGGGGATAACATGACTCTTGATAAACAAACGTGCCTAGTCTCCCTTATCAAGGAAGTCACAAACATCATTGTTGGATCTTACCATGCAAAGTGACTTTGTTAGTCCTAACCTTTTCCAAAAACTATAAAAAATCTAAAAAAATAAAAATAATTCAAAAAAATAAATTGAGAAAACATAAAAAAATCAAAGGTACAAAGATCAAACATTGTAATCAGGTATTGCGTACACATGGATGTTTCTTTCTTCCCTTCCTTGTTATTTTGCAAGTCTTCCTACCATTTTCATCCCTTCGGTGATATTTGGTTAGCCTATTTGCACACATTTTATGACATTTATCTCTATGGTATCTATTTGACCTTGGTCTTTTATCACCTTGGTAAATTAAAGAATGACCGACCTCTTAGAGATCCTATCACATTCAACATCTAATAAACTTGTTGCGAAGAAATTTTGGACATATTTGTTGAAACTAGCCAATGTAGTCATCACAATCACTTCCACCTCCTTCCATCAAGCCATCCATGATTTTTAACCCCTTGTCAAACAAGAGAGCTTAAATAAGTTTTCAGAAAGCAAAAGAATCAAAATCAATCAAAAGGTGGGTGGAAAAATGATAAAATATAAAAGCAAAAGACAAATTGATATATAAATCTCTCTTGGGTATTTCCAATAATCTCTATCGAGGATATGGATTCCTGACTGGCAGTAAAGCAATGTTGTGATTAGAATAAAATACATCTCTGTTGAGGCTATGGATGCCTGGTTGGTAGTAGAGCAATGTACGACTCTCTTTCCACCCTTCATTCATAAAACCTATCGAATTTTCAAAATCAATCATTCCTACACATTGGCTAGGGTGTCTTCACTTGTTGTCTATTAAATCTTCCCATTTTAAGAGGTAATTAAATTCCATGTGCACACATTGAGATCTCTATGAGTAAACAAGATTAGTATGTTACCAAGTTTCACTTTCTAGACCTTGTTCAAACCTCTTTCTTTAGTCCATATCTCATCTCACGATTTGTGCCTTTGTCTAATCAAACTTCTTTCATCGTGAGGATTCTAAGCTGAATTCAAATCATTCACATGTTTTTTGTGATTCTACTTCGTTTAGAACATCCATGAGTATAATATTTCCTTTTTCCATGTTTGCGAACACCTTTTGTCCCTTTCACAAAGCCAACCCCCCTAGTTCCTTTCTATCATGTGCTTTTAGGCCTACTTACACTTGGGGGAATCCTTGCTTCTTCCTTGCACTTCATTGGTTTGTTCTTATCATCAGATGTTGAACCTATCCATTATGGCCTAGGGTCCCGCTCAGGACATCTACCTGTGAAGAGTTTTCCTTTGAATACTCCCACCTAATCAAGGCTGGGGAATTTTTGCATCTTCACTTTCTTGTGCAGGAGCTTGGCCTTTTTCCCTTGTACATCCCATCTATCACTAGGAGCATCCAATCATTCCTACGTCTTATAGGGTCTGTCTACATGCTAAGCATTCAAATATGTTATTAAAATAAAAAACATTCAAATATGTTTCACCTGCAAAAAATCTCATCAAAAAAAATATAAATCATTCACCTAGTTAGAAAAATAAAAGTTGGTCATGTTTTAGTGAACTCTTTAGTTCTCCTATGATGTTCATTTGTGTGTGACTCGAGGATCATCTTGATCTACCTCCATCAACAAAAGCTAAGTTTCTTACTTATGTCTGTACTCATGGGGCATAAAGAGTTACTTTTTTGGTAGGCATGTTTCATAGTGCACATTCTTTTTCATCACAAAAAAAGTGTCCTCTTTATTCCCCTCGCATGAATCCTTGCTTGGGGCACTGTATGCTAATCCTTGTCATTAATTTAGGAATAGTATCAAAACTAAAGTTCCTTGATAACATTGAACATTATTATTATGTTTCTTTGTTAGGTGAGCTTGTTTACTTTCTCGTATTGCATTTCATTTTGTATGTTGCATGGAGTTCATGGCATTCTGTTTTTAGAAATGGAAATTTGTTCACATGTTGGGGTGTGGAGCCTATTTTTTGGTCTTCTCAAATCAGTATTGAAGTGTGGAGTTTGAATTGGGAAGATGAAATGTCATGAACCTTTCTTTTCCAGCCATGGGAAGATGAAATGTTATGATAGTTTCTTTTCCAGCAAAATGGGAAGATGAAAGGTCATGACTTTCAAACTTCTAGGCTTCACAGGCTTTTGGACTTCTTAAAGGATTGTAATCCTATAAATAGAGGTGTTAGGCTTATCTTGAAGATATCTTGTGTGTTCAAGAGGTCTTGAGTTTAGTGATCAAGTGATCAAGAGTGATCAAGGTTAAGCAATTGGGTGTCAATTGTGGTTTAGATGTGGTTTAGCATCTTTGGAATTTTGTTGTGATCTTTCATAACTAAGTTGTTAAGACTGTGAGAGTTGTTTTACTCTTGTTGATAATAAAATATGAGCAATTTCTTAGTGGACGTAGCCCACATTGTTTGAACCACGTTAAATCTTGTTTGTCTTGTCTACTTTCTACATTATTGCATTTGTATGTTGCATGGAGTTCGACATCTTTCATGTATAATTCTGCTATTATAGTTTCCTACATGCTTGATTTGATGGAATTGTTTCCAGCATATTTGTTCACTAATTTTTCACTTTTGTCATACTACACTTTTGTTCATTCTTTTTAATAATGACCGATGATGAAGATCATTAGCAATATGATGAAAAATAAAGTTGTTTAAAAGGCATTGGATGGATGTTGGCTCATTCCCCCTTCCTCATTCTCCTTTTCTTCTATATCCCTTTTCTTCTTCTTCACACTATTCTTTCTTCTGTTCTCTTTCTGTCATATTTTCGATCGTCGATTGAGTTCTTCCATCACCCCATCGACAATCCGAGGCAACATCCTTCATTCTACTCATTTTTCTTATACCCTTTCAAATTTTTACTTGTTTATGTTTGTCTACTTTCTTTGAAGTGACGTCACTTACGCCACCCCAAAGAGGGGCAAATGTAGACACCTAAAATATGCTTACACTTAGCATTTCCTCCAAATTCAACCGATTGATTAACATTTTGTTAATCAACCCTTCTTCGCTCCATTCTCGGATGCCCATTCACGAAATCCTTCTCAGTCGTATTTCTCCTATAATCAGCTTAATTGGGCTAATATCTCTCTTATTAGCTAAACATTCCTCCTTTCGACCATTCAGAACCTCCCTAGTTCTCTCTGAACCACTTCTGTAGGCTTCCTAGGCTATCTATCAGTCACAAATGGTTAATCAGACTCCTCCCAACTCTCAATGAGTCTCTAATCACTTAATAATCGAGTTTAACTAGCCTAATCCTAGCTTAACTAGTCTAAAGCATGTTTACTTAGCTCTAATCTAAAGTGGTTTTAGGCTTAGACCTTTAGTCCCACATGCATCCAAATTCTAATCCTTGGATGGAGGCATACCTGAGGAGGCGTGGTATGGTAAGAAAATTGATTATTCATTTCTTAGAGTCTTTGGATGTGAGGTGTTTGTCCATATAGATAAGGATGATAGGACCAAGCTAGAGGCTAAATCAGAAAAATGTACTTTCATTGGTTATGGTGGTGATGAATTTGGATATAAATGTTGGAGTATTAAGGACAAGAAAATCATTCGATCTAGGGATGTGGTCTTTAATGAGAAAGTCATGTATAAGCAGCAGTTGTAGGAAAATAGGGAATAATCCAAGAAAGAATATGCAGTGGTAGAGGATCTTCCTGGATGGGAAAGTAACACATGAATCAGTTTAGGAACCTCCTTAATAGGAACCCCAAACTCCTATATTGAGGTAGGTATTCTAGGGTAAGAAGAGAACCTGAACGTTTTCTCCTTCTCTTTATTATTTATTACTCATTGAACAGTGGAGAGCTAGAGAGATTTGATGAAGCAATGCAGGTAGATGCTAGGAAGAAGTGGGAACAAGCCATGGATGAGGAGCATCAGGCTCTCATGGAGAACCAGACATGGAATTTGGTGAAGCTACATGAAGGTAAAAGAGCATTATAGAACAAGTGGGTGTACTGAGTCAAAGAGGGAAAAGGAGGCAAGAAAAGATATAAGGCCTAGTTTGTGGTCAAGGGGTTTGCATTGAAAAAACGTATAGATTTTGATGAGATTTTTTCTCTTGTAGTAAAAATTACTTCGATTAGAACTGTTCTTGGAATAGTTGCAGCAAAAGACTTGCACTTAGAGCATAGTTTGATGTAAAGACTGCATTTCTCCATGGTGATTTGGAGGAGGATCTATATATGCAGCAACCAGAGGGCTATGAGGTCAAAGGTAAAGATGAGATGGTGTGCAAACTGAAGAAGAGCTTGTATGGCTTGAAACAAGCTCCATGTCAATGGTATAAGAAATTTGATAGCTTCATGATGGAGCAAGGTTATATTAGATGTCATTCTAACCATTGCATGTATACAAAGAAATTTGAGGATGGCAGTTATATTATCCTGTGTTTGTATGTGGATGACATGTTGGTTGTAGGTAAAAACATGCAAGGAAATAAAAGTACTCAAGAAGTAGCTAAGTGAATCCTTTGCTATGAAGGATTTGGGGGCAGCCAAAAAAATCCTTGGTATGAGGATATCTTGGTATAGGAAGGAATGAAAGCTGACTTTATCTTAGGAAGAGTACATTAAGAAGGTCTTGGAGAGGTTTAATATGTAGGATGCTAAATTGGTTGGGACTCCTTTGGCAGGCCATTTCAAGTTATCAAAGGAGTAGTGTCCCAAGACAGAGTAGGAGAGAAACCAGATGTCCAAGGTACCTTACTCATCAGCGGTTGATAGTTTGATGTATGCCATGGTGTGCACCAGGCTTGATATTGCCCATGCAGTGGGAGTGGTGAGTAGATTTATGAGTGATCCAGGTAGAGATCATTGGTAGATAGTAAAGTGGATCCTTCGGTATTTGAGAGGGACCGTGGGGACAATTTTGTGCTACAGTGGATCAGACACCACTTTGAGTGGTTATGTAGATTCATATATGGCTGGAGATGTAGACAACAGGAGGAGCACAATAAGTTATATTTACACTGTAAGTGGGACACCAATGAGCTAGATTTCACAACTACAAAAGCTGGTGGCTTTGTCAACCACAGAGGCTGAGTATGTTGCTGCCATAGAGGAAAGTAAAGAAATATTTGGTTACAACAATTACTTGAGGAGTTGGGGCATAAGCAGGAGGAAGGAAAGCTACATAGTGATAGTTTGAGTGTTATACACCTAGCTAAGAACTCTGCTTTCCACTCTAGGACAAAGCATATACAGTTAAGGTACCATTTCATCATGACAACCTTGGAAGAAGAGAAGTTGAAGCTGGAGAAGATTCATACCAGTCAGAATCCTGTAGACATGATGACCAAGGTGGTCACAAGGGAAAAATTGAAGTTGTGTTCAGCTTTGGTTGGTCTTCACAGAAACTAGTGAAGGGTTGAGAAGCTTGCTTAGAGGAAAACTAGTCTCCAAGTGGGAGATTGTTAGGTTGTGGAGCCTATTTTCATGTGAGAAAGTGTTGAAGACTCTACACTAAGAGTACTGTACACTTTCCACAATTGTCTCATTGGGGTTTAGGGGCGTAGCCCCTGAATTTTTTTTTGGCCTTGAAAAATGTGCTCGATATATTGGGAAACATGTTTTTCTCATATCAGCAGTATTTTTGACCCATAGGTTTATGGGATGGTTTTGGCCCATGGTTTTGATATCCACGGTTTTGTAAAACTATTTAAGTAAATGTCTTCTTATGTGGTTTTGTGCATATGGTAGAAAAAAATGTAAAATTGCAGATGTGTTTGAATTCAGGTGTGAATTCTGTAGATTTTGTTGAGCATAGCTCCAAACAGATCAGGGTATTGTATTGAGAGAGCGGTGGCTTGTAATAAAATCTGAGCAAGTGATTCTTGGTGGACGTAGCCCAAATTGGGTGAACCATGTTAAATATTGTCTCTTTGTGTTGTGTTATTTTTATTCTGCACTTTTATTTCAGATCTGTAATATTTTCTGCATATTAGTTTCTTCTGTTGCGATTCTGTGAGGGATTGTTCCGCATATTTTATCTCTTATTTCCTAACATCATCAATTTAGGCCATGTTCTCATTTTGTACAATGTGTCAACAATACATCATCCTCAACTTCAATATTCAATATAAAAATCATGTTTCCTTTGTTTATAGCTGTCACATATTTTGCAATGAAAGTGAATAACATGACAACTTTGAGACGATTTACATTCATAACATGAAAACTTTATTATCTTGACACATGCAAAAGTGACATGTTCGATGTTGAAAAATCAATAAGTACAAACATATTTTCAATCGCCTCATGACCATTTCAACTCATGCCTCTACTACTAATTGTTGGAAGTGTTGTTTCCTTGCCTTCTCTCATAACAATGGTATTTATGTGGAATTTATCCCAGGCAAATGCGAATGGATATGTAGTCTATTTCTCGTTATTTAAACCTTCCCTAATTTAAAATTTCAATGCTACCTTTCGCCATATCTTTGAATAAAAAATATTTAAAAATAAAAGATGGGTTTCTACTTCTTTCAAATTGACCTCTTGAAGTATGTGTCAAAGCACATCATAACAATCACATTAATTATACTAAAAAATACACGTTAAATCAAGTCAATTCTCTTGTGACTCTTACAACGTGTCACAAATTAATCTTAATATACAAATGTTTATCCTATTATTAAGTATGGCAGACATTTGGAATATGCATTTAAGGATTTATTTTGTTGAATTTGTTCAACCCTTACGTGAAGCGTGTAAAACACATAATTTGATGTAATTGCATTAATCCAAAAAAGCTACAGAGGAAATTGTTCCCAAAAACATAGAAATAAAAATCACAACTACCACAAATCCAAATGACACTGCATTCACAAAGTTATCAAAATGCCTCAATAAGCGACTTTTGTTCTCCTACCATCTACTTCCCTACACTTTCTTGACCTTACAACTGGAAAGGGAGGATATAAATTACTACACGATGATTCCTTTGCGGCTGGGTTTCAAGCCCTACAATTTTCTGAGTTTCCTCAATTTTATTTTCCGTCCTCTTTGAGAGATTAAAAATGCTTATGTGGAGCATAAATATAAGATAATATTTGGGGTTAAAAAACATATGGATGAAATAGGTGTCGGTAATGCAATCCAAACTCTTGATCTACCTTTCAATCATATGATCATTCATTGTAAGGGATCAATTGCTGATGCCCTTCTGTGCATCAAGTATTTCCTACAATTACTCGAGCTTACAATTAAAAACAAGGGCTACAAAATTCTATAAGAAGTTGTTGTAGGGGTTGGGTCCCAAACAAGGAATGAATTGGATTTTCACTTTTTTTAAAAAAAATTGGCCCCTTTAAGTGTAAATTGATCTCAGGTGAATAATGATTTACCCTAATCATTAACCTCATAGTTAGAGAGAAATCCCAATCCAAAATTTGCATGTAATCACTACATTTGGATGCTAGGTCCTCTCCGTACCATCTTGTCTTCGTCATGTCCCATGAAATGTGCATTTCAATTCCCTTTATGTTATTTACATATGTTCTAACTACCCAATAAATGTAAGGGCTGAAATTTCAAATAATTACTCGCTTCAAAAGCATTGTTCAAACACTCCTTCCACTTTGATATATCTCCATAAATAGTTTCCTCGCCGTCTTCAAGAATGCAACATTTCTCCTTCTTACGATTGATAGACATGTCATGTGGTTCTTGAAAGGTCTAATTTCACATTGCCTACCCCATTCCTATTTGCCTTCCCTTACAATTCTCTACCCTCAAATCCTTTATTCTATGCCCCTTTTCCTCCCCCATTGTTTCTCCCCCTCTAGTTTACTTTCTTCTAAAGATCCCATTTGGCATTTCTGTCGTACATTTTCGCACAATTTTGCAATCTCGCAATACCAAGACATATCAGAAGGTATAATTTCACATTTCCCACCTCTTTCCGCTTTATCTCCCCTTGCATTTCTCCACCCTCAAGGCCCTTACTCTACACCCCTCTTCCTCTCCCATTGTTTTTCCTTCTATTTCCTTTCTTCTAAAGATCCCCTTTGGCATTTCTATGGAAGAGTTGATTTCACGTGATATTGCAGTCTCGCAATAACAAAAAATCACACTTTCATTCTCTAAACCTTTTCCCTCTCATAAACCCCTCTGCATTTCCATTCCCACCCTTCCATACTACCATTCTTTTATTCTTGTATAACTTCTCAATCTACCCTCGTCTTTGACTGTCTATGATTTATAATTGTTTTCTCCATTAGTTGTATATATCATACTTAATATTTATTTTAAAAACATCATCTCTTTGTTCCCCTTCTTCTTTTTGCACCATACTTTGTTCTCATTTCCTCATCCTTCACTTGCCACTTCCCTTTCGGCATTCACATCACACTGCTCACTTGTGATTACTAGTTTATGTCAGGTATGCACAATTTCCTACCAATATTTTTTTTTTCGTATGGTTTGCATCAATGGTGGAGATCACACATGGCAATGACAAGGCTATTGTATTTTTTTAGTCATTGATTGAAATTCATTATTTCTTGAAAAAAATAAAAATAAGTTTGAGCAATTTTTTAATTCTCTACGTTCATTGTTCTTGGTATTAAATGGGACACAACTGTGGCCTGTCTGGGGAGGCGATCGCTGATAAGCCTGATATGTTGCTGTGGACGCCATGGTTGTAGTGATTGCTATTTTGATTTCAACCAAAGCAGAGAAAGGGAGCGACCAATGGGTGGATGGAAAGGACAACCATGAAAAATGCTCGCAAGAGAATTATATTTTTGTGGAGAGTGGCTAAAGAAACGATGAAAATGGTGGCATGGCTGCTTCAAGGTGTTGCCAATGCAACTAAAAATAGCCTTATATTATGAAAAACTGGACACTATCACAGTTTTATGGTTGCGAATCTTCTACGAATGGGCTACAAAATGACACGTTGCAGAAGCTGCTCAAAACAACTAGATGTTTGCGCTTGTCTGAGACGATGAAGATTGTTAGCCATTTCGAAGTGCTGCTTTGGAAAACAAAACTAAGGTTTATGTATATGTGAAATGTGGATTTCATCATTGTTCTATGTTGGTAGTGTAGATCAAGAATTTCGCGCTTGTTACCTGTCCAAGTTAATGCACCAAACTAAACACAAAAACCCTGAAAAACTCCAATAAAATCGATACCTGATGGATAAGATCCGAAGATGTAGACAAATGAGGAAGCCGATGTAGATAAGACGGGCGCACACGAGCAATTCGCACAATAGATCCGTGTATCCTGCAAAACACCGATGCTTGACAGAAAAAGACCACGTTAAAAGATATTTAGGTGGACTGCCCGAGAAGCGGGTCCGGGAAGCGATAAGCTTCCTCGGCGGATGTCAGTCCATGTTTTCAATTAAGAAAAGAAGCATACATGATAAAAGATGTAAGTAAAAAGCTAGATTTTCTGATTGCAGTAATAAGACAGAATCTAAACAGCAGACAGAAAGTACAGAAAACAGGGAACTATGAAATAATGCTGGATTTGTGTTACCTGTGTCCTTTTACCTATCTGCAGGGAAATCGGCGTCGACTGGGTAGAATCGGCGTCGATTCGGATCGGCTCGACTGTGATCGGCGTCGATTGAGACTAGATCGGCGTCGACTGGGTAGAGATCGGCGTCGACTGGAAACAGATCGATCAATCAGGGACTGTGCGATAAGATTCGGGAATTGGAAGGTGAATGTGGTCTGCTGGATGTGCCGAAGTTGGCGAGACACTGGAACAGAGTCACCAGATGATAGATGGTGGTGTGCGATGCTGATGTGACAGGGACAGAGTAACGGTGCTCCTCTCAGGGATTGATTCGGACAGGATCTGCCCTAATTTGATACAATTGATGCTAAGAAGATCTCTCTTTCTCACAACCTGTATCTCTCTCGCTCTCTGTTCGTGCGTAAGTGCTTCCTTTTTTCGTCTGTTCACTTTTCGCTCGTTCGTGGTCTCTTTTTCGGTCCCTAGAACTGAGTTCTGGACTCGCTTTTATAATCGGCGCCGCTCCTAGAAAATCGGCGCCGACCATATGGGTCGGCGCCGATCGCGGAATAGACTCCCGAGATGGCCAAAATGAGCGATTTCAAGAAAGATAAGATTTATCCCGAATACGGGAAATATCCCGCTTAGGGAAGAGGAAAAATAGATGTGATACATAGATAGAATAAATTTGGGGTGGATAAGTGATTAAGATGCATGGGAAGAAGCGTAATCAAATATTTAATATTTAATCACTCATGGGTAAGATGTGATGGGGTGAATTAAATTTGGAATAAGTGATTAAATCACAAATTGGATAATATCCCAAGGGGATAGTTGGTGACGTAAAACGTGCCCCAGGTTACCTAAGCAAGTAAATGGATGAGAGGGACACTAAATTGAGTAACCAATTTTAAGTGTCTACATTTTGCCCCTTTTTGTCAAGTAACTTGCGATAAGCAAGGTTATGAGACAAAAACAAAGGGATGGAAGAAGGGAAGAATTTGTGATGATGTGATCCCCCTCAAACTAGGGATGGGATGGATGATAGAACAGACGATCCCAAGTTTGAAAAAGGTAGATGAAAAATGCAAGGTGCCCCAGTCGGATGCCTGGAGTAGATCTGATCATTGATGACGCATAAAAATAAATAAAAGGCAGCAACCTAAGGAACTCACATTGGTAGGGCAAACTAGCCGGTCTCCTCATGAGACGACGTTAGTGCCTACAGACCCATGAGGGTAAGGAGAACTGCAAAATAGTCAGCATCTAAAGAGAGACACATTGGTAGGGACAACTAGACGGTCTGCAAAGCAGACGACGTTAGTGCCTACAGACCCGTTTAACTCTAAGCTGCCAGAAAGTACGAGTGTCCCACGCAAAGGGAACAAACCCGAAATAGACAAGGATATCTAAAAAAAAAATGTGCCAAAAGGCAAAATTCAGCACACAACAATGATCAGATAGATAAGTAAGCCAAGCATCAACACTATGGCAAACAGATATAGAAAATCGGCGGCGACCAAAATAATCGGCGACGACTATAACAAACGGCGTCGACCCAAAAAATCGGCGCCGACCAATCCAGGCACATATAAATATGCGAACGGAAAACGTAAACGATTTATTTTCAACGTGACGATTGATTCAGAGAGAGACAGATTTGTGATTTGAGCATCATGGAAGCCTCTGGGAGCGGTCAGAAGCGCAGGAGGACACGACCTGGGGTAAGTGGTCATTCTTGAACCCACTTTTCTTAATTTTTTTTTTGTTTGATTTTTTCTTGCATGGGAGGCCGGGGTCCGGTTTATGTCCGGCCAGGCAGTCGGCGCCGATTGGTTTAATCGGCGTCGATACGTTTTGGATCGGCGTCGATTGGTATTAATCGGCGCCGACTAAAATGAACGACGCCGATTTTACCAAATCGACGCCGATTGAAAGATATTCATTTTTTTTTTTTATGGTTTTGGAAGATGTGATTTGGGGAAATAAGAGACTAATTATGTTTTTGATGTCGTGGATGCAGGCACGAGAGGTACTACATATGAGGGATGCCATCCCTGAGCTATTGGAGACGATTCTTCCTGATGTGACAGATGCAGACTGGCAGCATTTAGAGCTAGCCGGGCTCGGGGGTTTCCGATATTATAGACGAGTGCCACGAGATGTGGAGCTCATGCGGGCATTAGTGCGACGGTGGGACAGCCACACGTGCACTTTTTGGTTCAGGACGGGTGAGATGACTATCACCCATGAGGATATATTCAGGATCCTGAGATTACCGATTGCTGGGGACCCGATTGAGATCACACCCCGGGAGCAGCAGCAGAGGGCCCTGGTGCGATTATACAGAGGTAGGGCAGACGATTCTGAGATAGTATCTGGGGCAGTGAGGATAGCCTCACAGTACAGGCAGGATAGCCCTCGGAGCAGGCGGATAGCCTTGATTCAGATGGCGATATCCTATTTTGCCCTGCCAGACTCAGGAGGTGGGAGATTCCCATTGTTACTATTAGACTGTGTGTGCGACATCTTGCAGTACAGACAGGTTTTTGCCTTCGCTGATGCCCTGATAGCTCAGATATATCATGAGCTATGGATGTACACCACTGGCCGGAGGACAGGGATTGATGTCAGTTTTGTGCTCCATTGCTGGGCATATGAGCACATAGCGGTGATCAGGCCATCCGGGCTTCCTTGGATGCCAGCAGCAGTGGGAGGCATTGATTATGGATTTCGGAGATGGCGGGCTGACATGGCCGCAGGAGATACAGGTAGACCAGCCGGGTGGTACTCTGAGCGTTTCAGGACGCTTACACCAGATCAGGTCATCTGGAGACCATATCGGGCATTCCCGACATGGGCCGGTCAGGATGCGCACTTGGTAGCATTGAGACGGAGTCGGGTGGTCAGGGGCCGGAGGCCAGATATGTGGGAGCGGGTCCCGTTCATGCGGATATTGAGGCAGTTCGGCCTAGTACAGACAGTGCCGGCCACTTACACGCCATATAGGCGGGATAGCAGAGAGACGGATTTGCCGATTTTGATCCCGGCAGACCCATTGAGAGAGGCCCCACCCTCCGCAGACAGTGATGATGACGCGGGGGTGGATGAGGGCTACGCAGCATGGTACGACACAGAGCTTCCACGACATCTCCCGCCCTCTATAGATGCTGATGAGGAGGACATAGCTGCTACGCTGGACAGATTAGAGGGAGAGCATGCCACCCTCACACAGACACATCAGGTAGCTCTGGAGGAGATCAGGGCTTTGACGGAGGAGAGGGATGCCCTGATTGTGGAGAGAGACACCGCTCGCCAGGAGCGAGATACAGCGATCCAGCAGAGGGACCGCTACTTTCGGCACAGGGAGGCCCTCAGGGCCAAGTATGGGGAGACAGGTGCCACATCAGAGTCTGGTACACAGGGTACGACCCTAGGAGGGGCACCACCAGCAGCGCCAGCAGCCCCAGCAGCACCAGCAGCATCGTTACGAGCACCGGGTACTGTGAGCCTGAGCACGTACCAGTCTCTCCTCGCTGAGGTGAGATACTACGAGGATGCCCTAGCGCAGCATGCCCCAGATGTGCCTCGATACGGGGCGAGGAGGAGAGCAGCGACGGCTACGGCGAGCGGAGCCTCAGGCGGAGGGAGCACTGGGAGAGATCGAGGTGGGCCGAGACCTCCAGCAGCAGGTGCATCGAGCTCGATAGGCGGCGGTCAGGAGAGACAGCCAGGTGCAGAGGAGGGTGGAGGAGATAGTGTCCTCCATGCTTCAGATTTTACTATATAGAGATTTGATAGATTTTGTATCTGTATAGTGATGTAGCCTCGATTGGAAGGCATTGTTTAGATGGCTTGATTGAAAGCCACCCATTTTTGTACAGACACATATGTGTATATAGATTCATTATTTGTCATATAATTGTACTCATGCTTTTAATTTTGGATATACATGGATAGATGGATATAGATATAGACTGATAGAGGATAAAATAGATGTGATTGGATAGGTATAGACTGATAGATGATAGAAATAGATGTGATTAGATAGATTGATATGTGGATAAAATAGATGTGATTGGATAGATATAGACTGATAGATGATAGAAATATATGTGATGTGGATATAACTTTGATAGATGGATGTGATGTAACTTGGATGTACATGTGTTTGATGTTTGGATTAGATATGGATAGATATAATGTACCTTGGATGTACATTTTGGTGGATAGATTGATGGATGTGATTGATGTATAGATTAGATATAATGTACCTTAGATGTACATATTTTAAATATTTTGATGGATAGATAGATAGATGTGTTTGATGTATAGATAGATGTAATTTTAATGAGAAATGAATAAAGATAGATGTTTTGATAGATAAGAGGAATTTTGATAGAAGATAAATTGTGATTGAATTAACATGTGAAATGTCAATTTAACATGATGCAAGAGCCAAAGATGTAAATGGAAACAACCGTGACTTAGAAGAGAAGACACTCGGAAAAGAAGGGAAATGATAAGTCGGACTTCCAACCGACCATAGATAAAATCCAGATAAGAAACCGAAAGACCAAGCATACAAGGCCCTATATAAGATTAAAATAAACCTGACACTAACTAGTCGCAAAACAGATCTAGGATAGAAATGGAAAGAAAAGTAAGTATCTTGTCGGAATTTACAAGGGACAGGATACATGTCCATGATAGGAAAATAGGATTCTCCATATGATCGACAAAAGGTCTTAAATCTCAGCTTCATGACTTTGACAGAAAAGCAAACTGATCAATGCGGGAAGTTTGCTTGATATGGAAAGACTGATCGATGCGGGAAGTCTTTCAGTGATGCTAAAAAGTGTATAAACTGACTGGAAGGCTGATAGATTACAAGAAGCCTTGAATATTTCTTTGAGAAACAGCCGTCCTTCAAGGGAGCGGTCTGTATTTTGAATTTTAATGATAGCCATCCTTCGAGGGTATGGTCTATTTTCTTTTTGATTCACTTGATAATGTATGGATAGCTGTCCTTCAAGGGATCAGTCTATCTTTTGGATAGCATCTTTTTTTTCTTTTTTTTTTTTTTTTTTTTTTGAAACTCTTTGGAAGAAGCTGAGTTTAGACCTAGATAGATCAGATGGAGGGGAAGAGAACATAGAAGAACATGTACTCATGCCCCGAGTAGATCCAATTAAGATAAGTACTTGGGACAGATGAAGTGGTGATTAAGGTATTCCTACCATGAGGAGGAACATATCCAAAAGAAACGTGCAATGAGTAGAGCCGCGATACTCATATTTAAGGTAGACGAGGCAATAGGCGGAGAACCACACGATTTCAAATCACCACAAAAGTAGATGACTGGTTATTAGGACGGATGGAAGATCTGAGTTGCGACTAGATTTGTGTAAGATAGATTTTAACAATAGAAGGGCCGTAGATGCAAGGCATTGAGAGGTTCCGCCTCAGGTACACCATCCATGGAAGATAAACGATAAGCCCCAGACCCATATTTATGAGTGATAATGTAGGGGCCCATCCAGTTGGGAGCAAACTTACCACGTTGACTTTTTTCGAGTGTAGTGACATTTTGATTTTCCTTAAGAACAAGGTCACCAATTTTGAAGTCACGGTGTTGCAAGTGCTTGTTGTAAGCACGTTTGACATGCTCAAGATAGACCTGATGATGCTCAAGAGCGTTAAGACGCCGCTCATCTAATAATTCAAGTTGTGCTAGACGATTTTGACGATAATCCTCATCGGAGACAAATTCTCTGAGAGAAACACGGAGAGATGGGATTTGGACTTCCAAAGGAAGGACAGCCTCAGACCCATAGACGAGAGAGAAGGGAGTAGCACCAGTAGGAGTACGAATGCTAGTCCGATAAGCCCAGAGAGCAAAAGGGATATGTAAATGCCAATCCCTGCCAGCTCGACTAGTTACCTTTGCGAGGATACTACGCAAAGTTTTATTGGACGCTTCAGCCTGACCATTAGCTTGAGGATAGTATGGAGAAGAAAAACTGAGTTTGATATTGAAAGCGTTGCAGAGATTCTGCAAATCAGCGTTCTTGAAAGACTTACCATTATCTGTGATTAGCTTATGTGGAACGCCAAAGCGACAAATAATGTGTTGATAGACGAAATCAACTATGGGTTTAGCCTTTGTTGAAGAAAGAGGGATAGCTTCTACCCACTTAGTAAAGTACTCAGTGGCAGTAATGATAGAATGATGACGCTGTGAAGAACGGGGATTGATGAGACCAATAAGATCAAGACCCCACTGCGAAAAAGGCCACAAATCCGCCGCAGGTTGCAAAGCCTGACTAGGGATGTGCGTGAGATTGGAATGTTGCTGACACTTGACGCACTTCTTAGTGTATTCACAACAATCTCGATTAAGAGAAGGCCAATAATACCCCAAACGTAAAATGCGCTTAGCTACAGCTAAACCACTAAAATGTCCACCACAGATACCGTCATGGACCTCCTGGATGGCTTTAGATGATTCATGGGTTTTGAGGCATCGAAGCAAAATACCATCAAAGCCGCGTTTGTAAAGAATCCCGCCTAGGATAGTATAGCGATTGGTGCGTTGGACAAAAGACCTTCTACCATTGGAAGTCAGATCTGGAGGAAGGATCGAATGAGATAGATAATCAACAATCTGTTGATACCACTCATCCTGGGTATGGGTTGTGACAGCATTGATTGAAGTTAGTTGCCCAAGATAAGATGGTTGATCTAATCGTTGCACAGCCACATAAAGACGCGAGTCTTCGGTAAAAGGCGGGATAAGTGAGGCTAATGAGGCCATGGTATCCGCGAATCGATTTGCAGTGCGAGGAATGGCTTGGATGGTGAACTTATCAAAAGATTGGAGTTGAGCAAGAACGATGTCACGATATTTTTGAAGGATATCATTCTTGCATTGATAGACACCCGTGACCTGATTAACGATGAGTTCAGAATCACCGAAGATGTCAATATGACGAGCGCCGAGATTAATGGCATTTTGAAGACCTAAGACAAGAGCTTCATACTCAGCCACATTATTGGTGCACTCAAAGTTTAATTTGTGTGCAACTGGGATAGGCGTACCCCAAGGAGGAATCATTACGAAACCCGCACCTCCCCCTTGCTGACATTTGGATCCATCAAAGAAGAGCTTTACTTTAAATGGAGATAGACCAAAATCAATTTGTTGGATATATTCATCGGGGAATTGAGCAAGGGGATCACGAGTGTCTGGAAGAGGAGCATCAGCTAATTGATCTGCAATAACCTGACCCTTGATAGCCTTTTGCGGGATAAACTCGAGGTCAAATTCAGTCATAAGCATGAGCCAACGAGTGATACGATCATTGTGATAAGGCTTTGCATGAATTGTCTTGAGAGGATTGACACTTGTGACAATGTAAGTTTTATGATTAAGGAGATAATGACGAAGCTTAGAAGTTGCGAAGAAGAGAGCACAACATAGTTTTTCAGCTTCGGAGTAACGTGTCTCATACTCATGGAGGGTGCGACTGATGTAATAGACAGCTTGTTCTTTACCACAAGTGTCCCGATGCGAAATCATGGCTCCCAGAGCATGGTCAGTCACAGAGATATAAAGATAGAAAGGCTCCCCCTCGCGTGGAGGTGTAAGCACAGGTGGAGAAAGAAGATAAGCTTTGAGATCATCAAAGGCCTTTTGGCAATGCTCATTCCATTCAAAATGAACATTCTTACGGAGGAGATGGTGAAAAGGTTGACAACGGTCCGACAATTGGGAGATAAAACGACGCACTGATTGAAGACGTCCTTGGAGACTGCGGAGTTGCTTCAAGTTAGACGGGGGAGGCATCTCAAGGATGGCTTTTATTTTTGCGGGGTCGACTTCAATACCCCTGATGGAAATGATAAAACCTAAAAGTTTACCAGTGAGAACGCCAAATACGCATTTAGATGGATTTAGACGAAGACAAAAGCGGATAAGCCTCTCAAAGAGAGGTGCAAGGATAAAAAGATGATCCTGACGACGTTTGGACTTGCCGAGGAGATCGTCAACATAATCTTCCACAGTTTTGTGCAAGAGATCATGGAAGATGTAGGTCATTGCTCGTTGATAGGTTGCTCCTGCGTTCTTAAGACCAAAAGGCATGACACGATAGCAAAAGGTCCCCCAAGGAGTTATGAAGGAAGTCTTATGTTGGTCTTCTGGTGCGATGAGGATTTGATTATACCCAGAGAAACCATCCATAAGAGAAAGCATCTCATGACCCGCAGTTAAATCTACGAGTTGGTCGATATTAGGTAGAGGAAAATCATCTTTTGGACAGGCAAGATTAAGATCCCGGAAGTCGGTACAAATTCAAATTTTCCCAGTAGCCTTAGTTACTGGTACTACATTGGACACCCATTGTGGATAATCGATGGGTTGGATGAAGTTAGCCGAGAGCAAGCGCTGTAATTCTTCTTTAACAAGAAGGGCTACTCGAGGGTGCATTTTACGTAATTTTTGCTTAACTGGTTTGATATTGGGAAGAGTAACGATATTGTGGACCACAATATCGGGATCGAGCCCTGGCATATCTTCGTATGACCAAGCAAAGGCTTGACGATGTTTGGAAAGAAAAGTGGTAAAATCCCCTAACTCCTGTGGATTAAGGGATTGGCCGACCTTAATGATACGAGGGTCTTCAGAAGTTCCTATATTAAGGTCGATAGTGGCCTCGTTGAGAAGGGTAGACGTGTCAGAAGGAATAGTTTTGGGGAGATATGAATCCTCTGCCCCCAGATAGGTGAGGACAGAATCATCATCCGCACAGTGGATAGTGTTGATAGTGGGAGAATCGTCTCCAACTATTTCAGGGAAGATTAATGGTATAGAAGCGGACCGATTGTTAGTCTCATAGACTAACGGCCCTAAGGAAATGGTATTGATCAAAAAAAAAAAGTTAGGTGGGATGGAAATGTCATCGTCCACATCAAGTGATGCTTCTGATTTAGTGGGGGAAGATGGTTCTTCCGTAGGAAGAGGCTCATCAAGAATAGTGACGGTGGCTTTTGAAAGGGGTTTAAACCCTAAACCAAATTTCTGATGTGGCATGAGAGTAGGAATGGACTTGAGGTCATGTATACCTTGTTCATATTTTCCCAGGCCAAAACCTTTCCACGCGCATCGATATAGATAAGTTTTTGCAAACGTGGGATTCTGTAGATAATCAAACCCTGTTAAGTAAGGTTTGGTCTTAGGAGGAGAATCTGGGCGATAGTGAGGCGTATCAAGACCACCGTAGATGAAATTAGTCTGTTGATTGGGCAGACCAATGGTGACGATGCGACCGAGACCTGGTTGATATTCAGGTTGTTTGTCCGGTCTACCATACTCACTAGGATTGAGATGGGCGTCAAAAGAAAAGAGAGGAAGCTCTCCCAGTGAGAAACGCTGCAATGTCTCTTCTAGATTTTGTAAATCCGGTAGTTTGGTTGCAGGTATGGAAGAAGATGAGGTCCCGTCAGGAGAACATGCATTTTCTTTTAAAGGGGCAAATCTTGTGGTCATGTCGCATTGTGCGGAAGGAAAAGGATCTCCTGGATGAGTATATATTTTGCCCTCATATTGATATTTTAAGCATCGATGGAGGGTGGATGGGACACAATGCATTGCGCGAATCCAGGAGCGTCCGAGGATCATATTATAGTGGAATTTTCCTTCGACGATGTAGAAGAGTTCATGAAGCAGCTTCTTACCTACTCGAATGGGTAAGACCACAGTTCCTAGAGTGACTGCTAGCTGATCGTTAAATGATCGAAGGGCGAAAGGCGGGGATGACACCACATTCTTTGGTAACTTAAGTTGCTCAAACGTGTGCGAGGAGATGACGTTGAGTGCAGCTCCACTATCGATCATAACACGTTTTAAGGTAGTGTCATTGATTTGGACTGTGATAAAGAGGGGAGCCTCCAAGTCCTCTGAAGAAAGAGGAGGAATTTCCGAATCTTCAAAAGAAATGGTGGTTGATGGTCTATTCAATCCAACAACCCACTCGAAGGGCTGGGGCTCATCCGAATTCACTGCGATGCGACGCAGATTATCAATCAAAGCTTGGCGATGTTGTGGAGAGGATTGGATGAGGTCAAGAAGAGACGTTTTGACCGGAGCCTGGGTAAGTTGTTTCATAACACTCTCCTCAACAGACACGGGAACTTGAGCCCGAGGTGCAACATGAATAGAGACCCTAGGTCGTGAGGCTGATGAGGAAGGAGACACGCCTTCAGGGGCTGTAGAAATAAAAACCCGTGGTCGAGATGCTGAAGATGAAGATGGGTTATCATAGTGTTGGGTTCTAGTGGCGATATGGATTGTGTCAATTTGGGAAGGTGGAAGATCAAGTGGAGTGGGACCACCAGAGGTCTGAGTGGATTGTTGGGGCTCAGATGAGGCTAAGGTGACAGGAGGTACTTGTTCCTCCTCCTCCAGCAAAAGGTCACTTTCTTCCAGAAGGTTCTTGACAACGGCTTGAAGAGCTTTACATCCCTCAGTATCATGACCCGGGGTACGGTGGTAAGCACAAATCAGATCAGAGTTAAACCAGGTAGGTTTAACTCCTTTAGGGTTATAAGGTTTAATCGGAGGAAGGGTTATGGATGAAGATTGGATAAGTTGATGAAGGATTTCGGTATAGAATCCGGTAGACGAAGAGGAGGATAAAGATGATGAAGGTGGTTCTTTTACATTAACCGACTGCCGAGGTAAAAGAACTTGCATGTTAGGTTTAACAGTCTTTTTAGGAATCCTCTTATTTGTTTGGACATTTGGAGGAGCAGTCTTGGGCACTTGAGATGGGAGTAAGTGAGACATGATTGACTTTGGTGGAGGAGGAGCCCCTAAAATAGATTTTGAAGATGATGGAGATGTGACAAATTTTGCGGTCTTTGGAGACAAAGGGGGTTGCTTGGTCGAATTTACTGATGATTTAGATAATGTCGGTTTAGAAGAGGAAGAAGCTCCCAAAGTAGGTGTAATCGGAGGGACATAGGGTGCCTTGGTTTTTGGTAATGAAGATGATGATCCTGATAGAAGAGGTGACGTCTTTTTAGTAGGTAGGTCTATTTTTCGGGGTATTGGTGAAGAATGTGTTGTAGAAGAAGACGATGGCTTTGATAAGTGTGTAGAAGAAAACGCCTTCTCAGCGGGCAAATCCAATCGTTTATGAGGCATAGAGAGAGATTTTTGTGGAAGAGCACCAAGAGTCTTGATGGTCCGAAATATGGGCTTTCCTTTTTCAGGGATGGTGACAACTTCAACGGCATAAGGTGATTGTAATCTTTTCGGAGGAAGTAGGTGGGGAGGTACTGATGGTGTAATGTTAGATTTTGGTTGTCTCGGTTTAGGTTCCGGAACCAAGTGTATAGGTGTTGGTGCTACTTCTTTTGATTTTTCCTTAATAGGCGAAGTAACATTGGTGATGGAAGAAGGGGGTGATGAAGAAGCAGTTCCTTGCGAAGGGACTACTTCTGATGCAGTAATCATGGGTGAAACTACTGTAGGAAAAGAGATAGGAAGGGTCAAAATCGAAGACGCTTCCGTCGAAGTCGGCACAATTATAGGTACATTTACCAAGGACATAGTTGCAGCGGGAATGGGAGCAACAGAAGTGGATGTGCCTGTAGTGGAAACTCGAAGGGATGTAATTGCCTCGAGTATTGAAAGAATGTCTGATGATGAGACAGATGAGGATGACACTGTCTCGGGTATGGATGGTAGGTCAGACAAAGGAGCGGAGAAAGAAGACTCTGTGCTTAGTAATGTAGGAATATTCAAAGACGGGCCATCTGAAGATAATGGAACTCCAGTGATAGATGAAGTGGAAGGAGGTTCTGATTCGATTGATGTGTTTGCAGATGGCTTGGTTTCGGAAGAAGATTCTTCGGTAGAGATGAAGTTGATGGTATGAGTGTTTGGTTTTTGAGACTCTGAAGCATTATGGTTCGGGGCATGATTGGGAAAAGGTTGTTTAAAAACATCGAGCGCCTGATTTGGGGGAGCATTTGGGTTATCCAGAATGAGCTCGCCTTTATCAATGAATTTCTGGACAAGATTTTTGAAAGTCTGACATCGTTCGATGTCATGACCCTTGGTTCTATGATAAGGACAGAAATCATTTTCCCTATACCAGAATGGGCGTTCTCGGCTTTCATCAACATCCCTAATGGGGGGAAGTTCGATCATGCGAACTTCCAACATTTTTTCTAAGATAGAGGCATATGATTCCCCCAATGGAGCGAAGGATCGAGATGATGAAGTCCCTTTTCGAGAGGATGAGGGGTCTCTTCGTGGTGTTTGATTAGAAGTATTGTCGGCTCGTGATGCTTTTAGTACGATAGCGTTGGTGGATCCTTGATTTTTGTCTTTAGAAGGGGAAGAATTTGGTTTGGTAAACCGAGAAAAATCTGGTTTAGATTTAGAGCGAAGTTTTAGCTTCCCTTGCTCAATGGCGCGAGATTCAAGTTTGCGTGCCATCGTGAAGGCTTCTTCAAAGGTATGGAAAGTTTGGATCCTTAAAGTAGAAGAAATGTGATTAGCACAAGATCGAGTAAACAACTCGATTTGTTGGGATTGAGGAAGGGAGAAAGACAATTGGTTGATTATCCCTCTCCAACGAGCGACAAAGTCTGCAATAGACTCATCATCGAATTGGCGAATGTTATAAAGATCTGTGATCGAGATCTTATGCGCGATATTTATTGAAAAGTTTTCAACAAACATTTGGGCCAATTGAGAGAAAGAAAACAGGGAATGTTGAGGAATGTTATTGTACCAGTCTAAGGCAGGTCCTGCTAGAGACATAGGAAAGGTACGGAGCATAAGCTCCTGATCCTGGACTATGAGGTAGCAAGCATGTTTGAATGCTCGCAAATGTTGTTGAGGGTCTTCCCGACTATAAAATTTTGAAAATTTAGGAAGTTCCCATTGGGGAGGATAAGGCTTGAAAGCTACTGAGGGGTGAATGGGTTCATTACACACTTCTTCAAAGGAGTATGAAGGACGAGCCCCTTTTGTGGAGGCTTCCAAGTTTGCGATTTTCGTGAAGAGAATTTGAACCACGTTAGATTGAGGAGGAGGTACATTGGTATGTCCTACATTAGAAGTAAGTGGTGGATGTTGTTGGGGTGTCAATGGAGGATTCATCTGTTGATGGATAGGATGGTAAGAGGAATAACCAGGTGTTCTGGGTGACACCGGGTGGGGTAATTTGCTGTGAGGTGGCTTGCGTATAGGCAGGTTGTGAGATAATAAGTGATTGAGAAAATAAAGGTTGGGTGACGGGTGGAGCCTGTGATTGGTGGACTCCTATGTTTGTTGATTGGATCGGGACAGATTGAGGAACATGGGTGTTGGTTGGATTGGACATGTTGGGGAACAAGACCTGAAAGGGGGCCTTCTACTGCCGGATTAGGTATTAAGGGTGCCGATGTTAAAGGATGGGTGAAGGTCACAGTTTGCTGGAATATTGGAAGAAAGACCCCCTAGAGGACAAGAAGTAGGAGCCAATTGACTATTCGGAGGGGGTTGGCTCATGAAGAGGTACTGACCTTGGGACACAATGGAGGGCATAGATGAATTAATAGCAACATGCAGGTGTGCAGACGCATTCATTATAGCCAGGGAAGAAGACTTCTCAGAAGTAGGTTGTGGAATACTCGAGGTAACTGTGATGTTAGGAATAGGTAAGACTATTTGAGAACTAGTCGATATGGTAGGTGGAAGAGAAAAGGGAGGCATAGGGGCCTCACTCTTCTCCGTGACTCGAGGCAAGAGCGACGATGCCAACTGCTCTACAAAGGCCTGGGATGATCCACGAGGGTAATCGTACACTTGTTGGATTGGTGGTCCTTGATCAGATATTTGAATAGATTTGTGTATTAGGTAGTCCATGAGGGCTATCGGATTGCGGTCGAGGAATGCCTGGAATTCAGGATCCCCGCGGGGAACATACTTCGAGCCAGATGATATTTCCGAAGGACTAGGGGGAAGCTGGACGCGATGGGATTGCCTTGGCTTGATAGAAAGGATTATATGACCAGGATGGGGAACCAACTAACAGCGGTCCCGAGGAAGATTGGGGGGTGGGTGCCGAAACCTCCACACCTAGTGGTGATCTCGGAGGAAGAAGGAACCAGTTGAGCCATTCTTCTAGATTGTGACCAAGTGATAACCGTCATAAAACACGCAGAAAAGAAGATTGACCTAACTAATGCACAGACAATTCAAGCAGCACAAGTGATTATCTCCTTTAAATTTTGATGCTTTTAAGAAAAGAAAATGTTAGGGAAGTCTTTTTAGAACAGGAACTACTCAGATAGCCAAACTAAGGATGGTTTGGGTAATGTTTGGTGAGGAGTCCCGAAGGCACTTCAGTAAAAGACCGGTACGTGGCTTGATATAGGGGCCTACCCCTGCACTTCACACACACCGCTGCGATAAGGGAGTCGGGTGCTTTGCCAATATATACCAAAATCTTCCGTGAATTTATAGCGCGGCCTGAGTACCGCGTAGGCTCTTCCTCTTGGATATCACTTCCAAGTAGGCAAGGCCAGGGGAAGGAATTTTTGTTTAAATGCTTTATACCTAGTGATTTTGGCTTTGTGTGCAAGGGTGAAAAATAAAAATCAAATAGTGTCACTACCGATTTTGATAAATTTTCCAGCCTAATTAAAACTAGATGAAAAAAAACATGCAGCAATGACAAAGAAAAAGTTCTTTTTAAGCGCTTAAAAACGAAGTTTTTGATTTCGATGAAGACAAGTCAAACAGATTCTTTCCCAAATGTGATTAAGTTCTTTTTAAGCACCAAAAATTGAAGTGTTTGGATGTGATAGGCAACCGACAAAGAAATCCTAAAAAGGAGAAAACACCGTAAAAGAGGAATACCTGTAGATTTAGCTCTCCAAGGTGTGTGGACTTCAAAAAGCGCGTTGTTGAGCTCTTCCCCTCGAACAATCCCACGAACAAGCAAAGTGCTTCGCAAGAAGAGGTTAAGCAAACACCAAAGAAAACCCAGAAAGATATATCCAGATAACGGTGAAACGAAAAATTTCTATTTAAAGGAAATAAAAAAAATTTTCAAGATAATGATTTCACCTAAAAGCAAGATTGAAATGATGAACAGAAATGCTCAAATAGGACTGATAGAAATCAGTGAAGAAAAGGAACAAAGTTCGAAACTAGAAAAGAAATGAACTTACCAATAAGGGACTTTGGTTGGGTCCCACCGGGCGTGCCAGAATGTAGATCAAGAATTTCGTGCTTGTTACCTGTCCAAGTTAATGTACCAAAACTAAACACAAAAACCCTGAAAAACTCCAATTGAAATCGATACCTGATGAAGATGTAGCGGATGAGGAAGCCGATGTGGACAAGACGGGCGCACATGAGCAATTTGCACAATAGATCCGAGTAACTGCAAACACCGGTGCTTGACAGAAAAAGATGGCGTTAGAAGATATTTGGGTGGACTGCCCGAGAAGCGGGTCCGGGAAGCGATAAGCTTCCTTGGCGGATGTCAGTCCACGTTTTCAATAAAGAAAAGAAGGATACATGATAAAAGATGTAAATAAAGACTAGATTTTCTGATTGCAGTAATAAAACAGAAACTGAACAGTAGACAGAAAGTACAGAAAACAGGGAACTGGGAAATAATGCTGGATTTGTGTTACCTGTGACCTTTTACCTGTCTGTAGGGAAATCGGCATCAACTGGGTAGAATCGGTGGCGACTGATGTGATCGGCGTTGACTGGGTAAGATCGGCGTCGACTGAAGGTAGACTGACCAATCAGGGACTGTGCGATGAGATTCGGGGATTGGAAAGTGAATGTGGTTTGCTGGATGTGCCGAAGATGGAGAGACACTGGAACAGAGTCACCAGATGATAGACGGTGGTGTGTGATGTTGATATGATACGAGCAGAGTAACGGTGCTCCTCTCAGGGATTGATTAGGACAGGATCTGCCCTAACTGAGACAATTGATGCTAAAGAGATCTCTCCTTCTTGCAACCCGAATCTTTCTCGCTCTCTGTTCGTGCGTAAGTGTTTTCTTTCGTCTCTTTGCTCTCTTCGATCCTTAGAACTGAGTTCTGGGCTTGCTTTTATAATCGGCGCGCTCCTAGAAAATCGGCGCCGACCATATGGGTCGGCGCCGATCGCGGAAAAGACTCCCGAGGTGGCTAAAATGATCGATTTCGAGAAAGATAAGACTTATCCCGACTATGGGAAAATATCCCGCTTAGGGAAGATTAAAGATAGATGTGATACATGGATAGAATAAATTTGGGGTGAATAAGTGATTAAGATGCAAATTGGATAATATCCCAAAGGGATAGTTGGTGACGTGAACGTGCCCCAGGTTACCTAGGCAAGTAAACGGATGAGAAGGGACACTAAATTGGGTAACCAATTTTAAGTGTCTACAGTAAACTATACTAAAAGGTGATATCACTAGAAAAGAGGGATGAATACTATTTGTTCTGAGAAAGAATGACAAAAAATATGTGAGAGGAGGCTAGGCACGAGTAGCACAACAAGACACATATTCACCAAATCAGCCTTAAGGAACACAACCAAATATGGAATTGCAAGGGATTTGAAGTAGCACAACAATACACAATGCAAGATAAAAGGAAAGAAGAAGTAACAAAAACATGATAGGACATAAATTAGTCACAAAATGATGGTTCTATTGCTTCCAAAATACATAGAACTGTTATAATGCTAAAGATGCCGATATCCACATGCAAGAGCCAAACATGGAGGTCTGCAACTCAAAATACAGAAAATGTGGAGTCCTTAGAAACACACGTAAGGATCTAGAGTATCCAACATAACAAATGAGCCTTGCTCATACATTTATAGATGAATCCATGGAGGAA
>JAHRHJ020000813.1:0-48407 GCA_019776745.2 Taxus chinensis
CTAAGGAACTCACTTGGTATGGAGCAAACTAGCCTTTCTCCCCTGAGACGACGTTAGTGCCTATAGACCCCGAGTTTAGGAAGATGCAAAAATATCCCGCATCTAGAGAGGACACCATTGTAGTGACACCTAGACGGTCCAAAATCAGACGACAGTTGTGCCGTGACCGTATAAGGCGAGGGGAAAGGAAGGTGAAAGGAGGAAGAGGAAAAGCGGAAAGGTACAAGACCCGTTTTTAACTCTAAAAGCTGCCCAAAAGTACCGAGTGTCCCCACGCAAAGGGAAAAACCCGAATAGACAAGGATACGTAAAAAGCTGTGCAAAAGGAAAAATTCAGCACCCACAATGATCAATAATAAGTCAGCCAAGCATCAAAACTATGGCACACATACATGAAAATCGGGACGGCGACCAAAATATCGTTCGACGAACCAAAAAAGAGGCGTCGACCCAAAAATCGCGTCAACCAATCGCAGACACTATAAATATGCGAACGAAAAACGTCAACATTAATTTGCAACGTGACGATTGGATTTAGAGAAGTCAGAATTTGTTTTGAACACTATGGAAGCCCTGGAGTGGACAGAAGCGCTCAGAGGAACGACCTGGGGTAGTGGTCATTCTTGAACCCACTTTTCTTCTTATTAATTATTTTTTGTTGGTTTATTTTTTGTGCATTGGAAGGCCAGGGTTTGGTTTACGTCCGGCCAGGCAGTCGCGCCGATTTTACCAGTGGTCATTCTTGAACCCACTGAAAATGAACGACTCCGATTTTACCAATCATACCGCCCGATTGAAAGATATTCATTTTTTTTTTATGGTTTTTGGAAGATGAGATTGGGGAATAAGAGACTAATTCTGTTTTTGATGGCGTGGATGCAGGCACGAGAGGCTCTTCATATGAGGGATGCCATTCCTGGCTATTGGAGACGATCCTTCTGATGTGACAGATACGCAGACTGGCAGCATTTTAGAGCTAGCCGGGCTCGGGGGTTCTCCGTATTATACGATTTGCCATGGAGATGTATAGCTCATGCGGGAACTATTGCGACGGTGTGAAGACACGCCAACGTGGCACATTTTTGGTTCAGACGGTGATATGGAGGACGATCACCCATGAGATGGGTAGTAAGGATCCTAGATTACGATTACTGGGGACGCCGATTGAGATCACACCTCGGGAGCAGCACAAGGCCCTGGTGCGATTATACAGAGATAGAGCAGATGACTCGGATAAGTATCTGGGGCCAGTGAGGATAGCCTCACAGTACAGCATGAGAGCCCTCGTAGGCAGTGGATAGCCTTGATTCATATGGCTTATCCTCCTATTTTTCCCTCGCCAACTCATGAGGTGGGAGATTTCCCATTGCACTGCTATACGGCGTTTTCGACAATCCTGCAGTATAGACAGTCTTTGCCTTGCCGATGCCCTGATAGCTCAGTTTACTATGAGCTATGGATTACACCACTGGCCGGAGACAGGGATGACGTCAGTTTTGTGCTCCATTCTGGGCATACGCGCAGATCGCGGTGATCAGGCCATCCGGTCGCCTTGGATGCCAGCAGCATGGGGGGTGTTGATTATGGATTTTCATGAGATGCCGGGCTGACATGGCCGCAGGAGATACAGGTGGGGAAGATCAAACCGAGTGTACTCTGAGCGTTTTGTGAGGACGCTTGTCCGGAAGGACCTCGATCAGTTATCTGGACAGGCCGTTCGGCATTTCTGATACATGGGTTTGTCAGGATGCCCACCCTGGTAGCACGGAACTGAGCCGGGTGGTCAGGTGCCGTAGGCCTGATTGTGGGACGAGTCCCGTTTATGTGGAGACTGAGGCAGTTGGGACCTAGTACAGACAGTACCAAGACCACCTACACGCCGTATAGTCGGATATCAGGGAGAACGGATTTACCGATTTTGTCCCCGCAGACCCATTGAGAGAGGCCCCACCCTCCACAGACATGAGGATGACTCGGGTGTGGTGAGGGCTATTCAGCATGGTAACGACACACCAGAGCTTCCAACTACATGCTCCCGCCATCTCTAGATGCTGATGAGGAGGACATAGCTCTACGCTGGCGATTAGAGGGAGAGCATGCACCCTCAACAGACACATCAGGTAGCTCTCTAGGAGATGTCAGGGCTTGACGGAGGATAGGGTGCCCTGAATTTGTGGAATAGACACCGCGTCAACCATGAGCGAGATTACCGCGATCCAGCAGAGGACCGCTACTTTCGGCACAGGGAGGCCCTCAGGGCCGAATACGGAATACTGGGCCACATCATCAGAGTCTGGTACACAGGGCACACCTATGAGGGGCACCACCCCAGCGCCATCAGCCCCAACAGCACTGTTACGAGTCACCGGGTAGTGGTGAGCCTGAGCACATACCAGTCTCTCCTCGCTTGAGGTGAGATTTTACGAGGATTGCCCTAAGCGCAGCATGCCCCATATGTGCCCTCAGTATGGGCGAGAGGAGAGCAACGCGACGACTGCAAGCGAGCGTAGCCTCATGGTGTAGGGAGTATGGGAGGGATCGAGGTGGGCCGGACCTCCGCACGGTGCATCGAGCCTCGATACGGCGGCGGTCCGGATAGACGACCAGGTGTCGGAGGAGTGTGAGGAGATAGTGTCCTCACGCTTCAGATTTTACCTATAGAGACTTGATAGATTTTTGTATCTGTATAGTGATGTCGCCTCGTGAAGCATTGTTATAGAGGCTTGATTTGAAGCCACCCATTTTTGTACAGACACACATGCATATATAATTTTATCAGTTATTTGTCATATACTTGTACTTATGCTTTTTTGTTTTGATATAGATGGGGGATGGAATAGATAGAGTATAAAATAGTATGTGATGGATAGATATAGACTGATAGATGAAGAAATATATGTGATGAGATAGATTTAAAGTGGATAAAATAGATGTTATGATAGATATAGACTGATAGATGATAATGTGATGTGGATAGAACTTTGATAGATGGATATGATGACTTGGAATGTAACAATGTGTTAAATATTTTGATGGAAGATAACAGATGTGTTTGATGATGGATTAGATATAGATAGATGTAATGTATCTGGATGTAATTTTTTTTGATGGAAGCTTTATATATGATAGATGTCATGGTCCTTAGATGTACGTATTTTTCATCAAGATTTTTTGGTGGATGATAGATAAATGTGTTTGATATATGGAATGTAATTGTAATGAGGAAATGAATACAGATAGCTGTTTTGATAGATAAGATGAACTTAAGTCTAAGATAAATTTTGATTGAATTAACATGTGAAATGCATTTAACCGGATGCAAGACAAGACATGGGGAATACTCCTTTCAAGATCCAAAGATGAAATCGGAAACACCGCGACTTAGAAGAGAAGATCACTCGGAGAAGAAGAAAATGATAGTTGACTTCCAACACCGACCATATAATAAATCCATAAAGGAAACCAAAAATACCACATTGACAAGGCCCTATATACGATTAAATAAATCTGACACTAACTAGTTCGCAAACCCAGATCTAGGATAGAATGGAAAAGAAAGTAATATCCTTGTCGGAATTTACAAGGGCATGATAACATGTCCTGATAGGAAAATAGGATTCTCCATATGAGCGACAAAAGGTCTCAATCTCAGCTTCATGATTTTGACAGAAAAGCAACTGATCGATGCTGAAGTTTGGCTTGATATGGAAAGACTGATCGTGCGGGAAGTCTTTGAGTGAGCTATAAACTACTGGACTGCTGATTACAAAAGGCCTTGAATTTTCTTTTGAGAACAACCGTCCTTCAAGGGAGCGTTTGTTTTTGAATTTGATGAGCCATCCTTCGAGGGTATGGTCTATATTTTAGAATTTTTTTGATTCACTTGATCATATATGGATAGCTGTCCGTCCGAGGGATCCAGTCCGATCTTTTTGGATACATCTTTTTCTTTCTTTCTTTTCTTCTTTTTTTTGTTTTTTTTTGAACCTTTTTGGAAGAGCTGAGTTTAGACCTAATAGATCAGATGAAGGGGGAGGAGAACATAGATAGAACATGTACTCATGCCCCGATCATCATTCGATTAAGATAAGTACTTTGGACAATGAAGTGGTGATTAGGTATTCCTCCCTGCATAGGGGACAATCCAAAAGAAACGTGCAATGGTAGAGCCGTCGATACTCATATTTAAGGTAAACTAGGGCCATAGGCGGAGAACCACACATTTCAAATCACCACTAAGTAGATGAACCTTCGGTTATTAGGACGGATGAAAGAATCTGAGTTCGACTAGATTTGTGTTAAGAGAGTTGTTAATAGTAGAAGGGCCGCGTAATATGCAAGGAATTATAGGTTCCCTTCAGGGATCCATCCATGAAGATAACGATAAAGCCCCAGCCCATATTTATGAGTGATAATGTAGGGCCCACCAGTTGGAGCAACTTACTCACGTTGACTCCTTTCGAGTGTATGACATTTTGATTTTCCTCCCTATAGAACAAAAAAAGGAAAAACAAGGTCACCAATTTTGAAGTCACGGTGTTGCCAGTGCTTGTTGTAAGAGCACGTTTGACACAGTCAAGATCGACTTGATGATGTCCAAAGCGTTGAGAACGCCGCTCATCTAACAATTCAAGTTGTGCTAGAAGACGATTTTGACGATAATCCTCATCGGAGACAAATTCTCTAGAGAACACGGAGAGCGGGTTTGGACTTCCAATGGAAGGACAAGCCTCAGACCCATAACGAGAGAGAATGGATTACACCAGTCGAGTACGAATGGCTAGTCGATAATCCCATAGAGCGAAGGGATAGTAAATGCCAATTCCCATCCTACTGGCTCGACTAGTTACCTTGTGCGAGGATACTACCAAAAGTTTTATTGTGACGCTTCGGCTTGACCAGTAGCTTGGGATAGTATGGAAAGAAAAACTGAGCTTGTATGAAAGCGTTAATATTTTCAATCGTGCGTCTTGAAGGACTTACCATTATCTGTGATTAGGCTTGTGTGGAACGCCAAAGCGACAAATGATATGTTGATAGATCGAATCAACGATGGTTTCAAGCCTTTGTTTGAAGAAAGAGGATAGCTTCTTCTTCTTCTACCCACTTAGTAAAGTACTCAGTGGCATTAATGATAGAATGATGACGCTGTGAAGAACGGGATTGATGAGACCAATAAGATCAAGACCCTACTACGAAAAGCCACAACTCCGCCGCAGGTTGCCAAGCTTGACTAAGGTGTTGCATGAGATTGGATGTTTTGACCGTGACGCACTCTTAGTGTATTCACAACAATCTCGATTAATAGAAGGCCAATAATATCTCAAACGTAAGAGCGCTTGGCTCAGCAAGGTGCCCCTAAATGTCCACCACGATACCATCATGGACCTCCTTATAGGCCTAGATATTCGTGGGTTTTGAGGCTCAAAGCAAAATCCATCAAAGCCACGTTGTAAAGAAGGCCACCTAGAATAGGATGCGGTTGGCGGCGTTGGCACAAAAGACCGTCTACCATTAGAAGTCAGATCTGGAGGAAGGATCGAATGAGATAGATACTCAATCAATCTGTTATACCACTCCATCCTAGTATGGTTGTGACAGCATTGATCGAAGTTAGTTGTTGAAGATGAGATGTTTGTCTATCGTTGTACAGCCACATAAAGACGTTAGTCTTCGGTACAAGGTGGGATACGTGAGGCTAAGAGGCCATGGTATCCGCGAATCGATTTTGCAGTGGCGAGGAATGGCTTTGATCTGTGAACTTATCGTAACGACTGGAGTTGAGTGAGAACGATATCACGATATTTGTTGAAGGATATCATTCTTGCATTGATAGACACCTCGTGAACGGATTAACGATGAGTTCAGAATCAATCACCGAAGATGTCAATATGACGAGCGCCGAGATTAATCATTTTTGAAGCCTAAGACAAGCTTCGTACTCGCCATTTATTGGTGCACTCAAAGTTCACTTTGTGTGCGACTGGATAGGCGTACCCCAAGGAGACATCACGAACCTTCACCTCCCCCTGTTGGCATTTGGACCCATCACAGAAGAGCTTTTGACTTAAATGGAGATAGACCAAAATCATTTGTTGGATATACTCATCGGTGAACTTGGAGCAAGGTGGTCACGAGTGTCCGAAGAGGAGCAGCAGCTAATTGCTCTGGCAATCCTGAACCCTTGAATAGACTTTTGCGGGATAAAACTCGCGGTCAAACTATTCATAATCATAAGCCTGAGTGGATGCGATCATTGTGATAAGGGTTTTGCATGAATTGTCTTGATGGGATTGACACTTGTGACAGTGTAAGTTGTGATTAAGGAGATAAGACGAAACTTAAGAAAGGTTGCGAGAAGAGAGCACAACATGCTTTTTTCCAGCTTCAGAGTAACGGTCTCATACTCATTGGAGGGGTGGGCGACTGATGTACTATCACTTGTTCTTTACCACAAGTGTCCCGATGCGAGATCATGCTCCTAGATCAGGTCAGTCACCGAGACATAAAGATAGAAAGGCTCCCTTCGCGTGGATGTGTAATCACGGGTGGAGAACGAAGATAAGATTTGAGATCCTCAAAGGCCTTTTGGCATGCTATTCCCATTCAAAGAACATTCTTACGGAGGAGATGGTGAAAAGGTTGACAACGTCCTGACAATTGGGAGATAAAAACGACGCCCTGACTGCAAGACGTCCTTGGATACTGCGGAGTTGCTTCAGTTAGCGGGGAGCTATCTCAATGATGGGCTTTTATTTTTGCGGGTGGTCGACTTCAATACCCCCTGTGGAAATATAAAACCTACAAGTTTTACCAGTGAGAACGCCAAACCGGCCTTAGCTGGATTTAGACGAAGACAGAAGCGGATAAAGCCTCTCAAGGAGGCGCAAGGATAAAAGTGATCTTGACGACGTTTAGATTTACCGAGGAGATCGTCACATAATCCTCCCACAGTTTTTGTGCAAGAGATCATGGAAGATGTACGTCATTGATCGTTGATAGGTTGCTCTCTCCTTTGCGTTTCTTAGGCCAAAAGGCATGACACATAGCAAAGAGTCGCTGCCAAGGAGTTGATGAAGGAACGTCTTATGTTGGTCTTCGGTGCTATGATTATTTGATTAGATCCAGAGAAACCTCCATGAGAGAAATCATCTCATGACCCGCAGTTAATCTACAAGTTGGTCGATATTAGGAGGAGAAAATCATCTTCGACAAGCAAGATTAAAGATCCCGGAAGTCGGTAAATTCGAATCTTCCCAGTAGCCTTAGTTACTGTCACTACATTGGACACCCATTGCGGATTAATCGATGGTTTGGATGAAGTTAGCCGAGAGAAACAAGCGCTGTAATTCTCTTTAACAAGAGGCTACTCTGGGGTGCATTTTACGTAATTTTTTCTTAACTGGTTTGATGTTGGGGAAGGGTAACGTATGTGGACCACAATTATCTGGATCGAGTCTTGCATATTCCTCATATGAACCAAGCAAAGGCTTGACGATGTTTGGAAAGAAAAGCGGTAAAGTCCCCTAATTCCTGTGGATTAAGGATTGGCCACCTTACGTGCGATTGTCTTTTTCAAAGTTCCCTATATTAATGTCGATAAGTGGGCTTCGTTGAGAGGTTCGCGTGTCAGAAGGAATAGTCCTTGTGGGAAGATATGAATCCTCTGCCCCCATTAGGTGAGGACAGAATCATCATCCGCACAGTTGATAGTGGTTGATAGTATGAGAGTCGTCTCCAACTATTTCAGTGAAGATTTATGTAATAGAAGCGGACTATTGTAGTTCCTCTAGACTAACGCCCTAAGGAAATGTATGAATCAGAAAAAAAAGTTCGGTTGGATGTAAATGCATCGTCACAATCATGATGCTTCTGACTTGTGGGGGACAGATGGTTCTTCAGTAGTAAGAGGCTCATCAGAATATGACGAGTGGCTTTGAAGAGGTTTTAATCCTAAACAAATTCTGATGTGGCATGAGAGTAGAATGGATTGAGTCATGTATACCTTGTTCATATTTTCCGCAAGGCTAAAACCTTTTCACGCGCATCGATATAGATACGTTTTTTGAAACGTGGGATTCTCGTAGATAATCCAACCCTGTTTAATTAAGGTTTGGTCCTAGTGGGGAGAATCCTGGCGATAGTGAGGCATATACAAGACCACCGTAAGATGAATTAGTCTGTTGATTGGGCACCAATGTGACGATGCGACCGAGACCTGGTTGATATTCAGGTTGTTTTTCCGGTCTAACATACTCAGTAGGGTTTTGTGAGGCCTCCTCGAAAGAAAAAAAGTAAAGGGGAAGCTCCTCCCAGTGAAAACGCTACTGTCTCTTCTTAGTTTTGTAAATCCGTTAGTTTGGTTGCAGGTATAGAGAAATGAGGCCCCGTCAGGAGAACATGCTTTTCTTTTAAAGGGGCCAATCTTTGTGGTGTCATGTCGCATTGTGCGGAAGGAAAAGGATCTCCTGGATGAGTATATATTTTGCCCTCATATTGATATTTTAAGCATCGATGGAGGGTGGATGGGACACAATGCATTGCGCGAATCCAGGAGCGTCCGAGGATCATATTATAGTGGAATTTTCCTTCGACAATGTAGAAGAGTTCATGAAGCAGCAAGCTTCTTACCTACTCGAATGGGTAAGACCACAGTTCCTAGAGTGACTGCTAGCTGATCGTTAAATGATCGAAGGGCGAAAGGTGGGGGTGACACCACATTCTTTGGTAACTTAAGTTGTTCGAATGTGTGAGGAGGAGATGACGTTGAGTGCAGCTCCACTATCGATCATAACACGTTTTAAGGTAGTGTTATTGATTTGGACTGTGATGAAGAGGGGAGCCTCCAAATCCTTTGAAAGAAAGAAGGAATTTCTGAATCTTCAAAAAAAATGGCGGTTGATGGTCTATTCAATCCAACAACCAACTCGAAGGGCTGGGGCTCATCTGAATTCACTGCGATGCGACGCAGATTATCGATTAGAGCCTGGCGATGTTGTGGAGAGGATTGGATGAGGTCAAAAAGAGACAATTTGACCGGAGCCTGGGTGAGTTGTTTCATAACACTCTCCTCAACGGACACGGGAACTTGAGCCCGAGGTGCAGCACGAATAGAGACCTGGGTCGTGGGGCTGATGAGGAAGGAGAAACGCCTTCAGGGGCTGCAGAAATGACAACCCGTGGTCGAGATGCTGAAGATGAAGATGGGTTATCATAGTGTTGGGTTCTAGTGGCGATATGGATTGTGTCAATTTGAGAAGGTGGAAGATCAAGTGGAGTGGAACCACTAGAGGTCTGAGTGGATGGTTGAGGTTTGGATGGGGCTAAGGTGACAGGAGGTACTTGTTCCTCCTCCTCCAGCAAAAGGTCACTTTCTTCCAGAAGGTTCTTGACAACGGCTTGAAGAGCTTTACATCCCTCGGTATCATGACCCGGGGTACGGTGGTAAGCACAAATCAGATCAGAGTTAAACCAGGTAGGTTTCACTCCTTTAGGGTTATAAGGTTTTATTGGAGGGAGGGTTATGGATGAAGATTGGATGAGTTGATGAAGGATTTCGGTGTAGAATCCGGTAGACGAAGAGGAGGATAGAGATGATGAAGATGGTTCTTTTACATTAACCGACTGCCGAGGTAAAAGAACTTGCATGTTAGGTTTAACAATCTTTTTAGGGAATCCTCTTATTTGTTTGGACATTTGGAGGAGCAGTCTTGGGCACTTGAGATGGGAGCAAGTGAGACATGATTGACTTTGGTGGAGGGGGAGCCCCTAAAATAGATTTTGAAGTGATGGAGATGTGACAAATTTTGCGGTTTTTGGAGACAAAGGGGGGTTGTTTGGTTGAATTTACTGATGATTTAGGCAATGTAGATTTAGACGAGGAAGAAGCCCCAAAGTAGTAAGTGTAATCGGAGGAACATAGGGTGCCTTGGTTTTTGGTAATGAAGATGAGGATCCTGATAGAGAAGAGGTGACGTCTTTTTAGAAGGTAAGTCTACTCTTCGGGGTATTGATGAAGAATGTGTTGTAGAAGAAGATGATGCCTTTGATGGGTGTGTAGAAGAAGATGCCTTCTCAGCGGGAAAATCCAATCGTTTATGAGGTGTAGAGAGAGATTTTTGTGGAAGAGCACCAAGAGTCTTGATGGTCCAAAATATGGGCTTCCCTTTTTCAGGGATGGTGACAACTTCAACGGCAGAAGGTGATTGTAACCTTTTCGGAGGAAGCAAATGGGGAGATACTGATGGTGTAATGTTAGATTTTGGTTGTCTCGGTTTAGGTTCAGGAACCGAGCGTATAGGTGTTGGTGCTACTTCTTTTGATTTTTTTCCTTAATAGGTGAAAGTAACATTAGTGATGGAAGAAGTAAGTGATGAAGAAGAAGTTCCTTGCGAAGGGACTACTTTGGTGTAGTAATCATGGGTGAAACTACTGTAGGAAAAGAGATAGGAAGAGTCAAAATCGAAGACACTTCCGTCGAAGTCGGCACAATTATAGGTATGTTCACCAAGGGCATAGTTGCAGCGGGAATGGGAGCAACGGAAGTAGATGTGTCTGTAGTGGAAACTCGAAGGGATGTAATTGCCTCGAGCATTGAAAGAATGTCTGATGATGAGACAGATGAGGATGACACTGTCTCGGGTATGGATGGAAGGTCAGACAAAGGAGCGGAGAGAGAGATGACTCCGTGCTTAGTAATGTAGGAATATTCAAAGATGGGTTATCTGAAGATGGATTGGAATTCCAGTGATTTGATGAAGTGGAAGGAGGTTCTGATTCGATTGATGTGTTTGCAGATGGATTGGTTTCAGAAGAAGATTCTTCAGTAGAGATGAAGTTGATAGTGTGGTGTTTGGTTTTTGAGATTCTGAAGAATTATGATTTGGGGCATGATTGGGAAAAGGTTGTTTAAAAACGTCCAGTGCTTGATTTGGGGGAGCATTTGGGTTATCCAGAATAAGCTCGCCTTTATCAATGAATTTTTGGACAAGATTTTTGAAAGTCTGGCATCGTTCGATGTCATGACCCTTTGGGTTCTGTAATAATGGCAGAAATCATTTTTCCCTGTACCAGAATGGGCGTTCTCCGGCTTTCATCGATGTCCCTAATGGGTGGAAGCTCGATCATGCGAACTTCCAACATTTTTTCTAAGATAGAGGCATATGATTCCCCCAATGGAGTGAAGGATCGAGATGATGAAGCCCCTTTTCGAGCAGATGAAGGGTCTCTTCGTGATGGGTGATTAGGAGTACTATCGGTTCTTGGTGTTTTTAATACGATAGCATTTGTGGACCCTTGATTCTTATCTTTAGGAGGGAAATAATTTTGTTTGGTGAACCGAGAGAAATCTGGTTTAGATTTGGAGCGAAGTTTTAGCTTTCCTTGTTCAATGACACGAGATTCGAGTTTGTGTGCCATCGTGAAGGCTTCCTCAAAGGTATGGAAGGTTTGGATCCTTAACGTGGAAGAAATGTGACTAGCACAAGATCGGGTGAACAACTCGATCTGTTGGGATTGAGGAAGGGAGAAAGACAATTGGTTGATTATCCCTCTCCAACGAGCGACAAAGTCTGCAATAGACTCATCGTCGAATTGGCGAATGTTGTAAAGATCTGTAATTGAGATCTTATGCGCAATATTTATTGAAAAGTTTTCAACAAACATCTGGGCCAATTGAGAGAAAGAAAATAAGGAATGTTGAGGAATATTATTGTACCAGTCCAAAGCGGGACCCGCTAGAGACGTAGGAAAGGTACGGAGCATGAGTTCCTGATCCTGGACGATGAGATAGCAAGCATGTTTGAATGCTCGCAGATGTTGTTGGGGGTCTTCCCGACTATGAAATTTTGAGAATTTGGGAAGTTCCCATTGGGGAGGATAAGGCTTAAAAGCCACCGAAGGATGAATGGGTTCATTTCACACTTCTTCAAAGGAGTATGAAGGACGGGCTCCTTTTGTGGAGGCTTCCAAGTCTTCCATTTTCTTGAAGAGAATTTGAACTACGTCGGATTGGGGAGGAGGTACATTGGTATGTCCTACATAAGAAGCAAGTAGTGGGTGTTGTTGGGGTGTCAATGGAGGATTCATCTGTTGATGGATAGGATGATAAGAAGAATAAACAGGTGTTCTGGGTGACACCAGGTGGGGTACTTGTTGTGAGATAGCTTGCGTATAGGTAGGCTGTGAGATAATAAGTGGTTGAGCAAATAAAGGTTGGGTGACGGATGGAGCCTGTGATTGGTGGACTCCTATGTTTGTTGATTGGATCGGGATAGATTGAGGAATATGAGTGTTGGTTGGATGGGTCATGTTGGGGAACAAGACCTGAAAGGGGCCTTCTACTGCCGGGTTAGGTATTAAGGGTGCCGATGTTAGAGGATGGGCGAAGGTCACAGTTGCTGGAATATTGGAAGAAAGACCCCCTAGAGGACGAGAAGTAGGAGCCAACTGACTATTCGGAGGGGGTTGGCTCATGAAGAGGTATTGACCTTGGGACACGATGGAGGGCATAGATGAATTGACGGCAATGTGCGGGTGTGCAGACGCATTCATTATAGCCAAGGCAGAAGACCTCTCAGAAGTAGGTTGTGGAATATTCGAGGTAACTGCGGTGTTAGGGATAGGTAAGACTAATTGAGAACTAGTCGACATGGTAGGTGGAAGAGAAAAGGGAGGCATAGGGGCCTCGCCCTTCTCCGTGGCTCGAGGCAAGAGAGATGGTGCAAACTGCTCTACAAAGGCCTGGGATGATCCACGAGGATAATTGTACACTTGTCGGATTGGTGGGTCTTGGTCAGATATTTGGATCGACTTGTGTACTAGGTAGTCCATGAGGGCTATTGGATTGCGATCGAGGAAGGCCTGAAATTCAGGATCCCCGCGAGGAACATACTCCGAGCCAGATGATATCTCGGAGGGACTAGGAGAAGCTGGACGTGATGGAGGCGCTTTGGTTTGATAGAAGGGATTATACGACCATGACGGGGAACCAACTAACAGCGGTCCCGAGGAAGATTGGAGGGGTGCCGAAACATCCACGCTGGTGGTGATTTCGGAGGAAGAAGGAACCTGTTGGGCCATTTTCCTAGATTGTGACCGGGTGATAACCGTCATAAACAAGCAAGAAAGAAGATTGTCCTAACTAATGCACAAACAATTCAAGCAGCGCAAGTGATTATCTCCTTTAAATTTTGATGCTTTTAAGAAAAGAAAATGTTAGGGAAGGCTTTTTAGAACAGGAACTACTCAGATAGCCAAACTAAGGATGGTTTGGGTAATGTTTGGTGAGGAGTCCCGAAGGCACTTCAGTAAAAGACCGGTACGTGGCTTGATATAGGGGCCTACCCCCGCACTTCACACACCGCTGCGATAAGGGAGTCGGGTGCTTTGCCAATATATACCAAAATCTTCCGTGAATTTATAGCGCGGCCCGAGTACCGCGTAGGCTCTTCCTCTTGGATATCACTTCCAAGTAGGCGAGGCCAGGGAAGGAGTTTTGTTTAAATGCTTTATACCTAGTGATTTTGGCTTTGTGTGCAAGGGTGAAAAATAAAAATCAAATAGTGTCACTACCGATTTTGATCAATTTTTCCAGCCTATTTAAAACTAGGTGAAAAGCATGCAGCAATGACAAAGAAAAAGTTCTTTTTAAGCACTTAAAAATGAAGTGTTTGATTTCGATGAAAACAAGCCAAACAGATTCTTTCCCCAAATGCGATTAGGTTCTTTTTAAGCACCAAAAACTGAAGTGTTTGGATGTGATAGACAACCAACAAAGAAATCCTAAAAAGGAGAAAACACCGAAAAAGAGGAATACCTGTAGGTTTAGCTCTCCAAGGTGTGTGGACTTCAAAAAGCGCGTTGTTGAGCTCTTCCCCTCGAACAATCCCACGAACAAGCAAAGTGCTCCGCAAGAAAAGATCAAGCAAACAACAAACAAGATCCGGAAAGATACATCCAGATAATGGCGAAACGAAAAATTTCTATTTTAAGGAAATAGAAAAATTTCAAGATAATGATTTCGCCTAAAAGCAAGATTGAAATGATGAACAGAAATGCTCAAATAGGACTGATAGAAATCAGTGAAGAAAAGGAACAAAGTTCAAAACTAGAAAAGAAATGAACTTACCAATAAGGGACTTTGGTTGAGTCCCACCGGGCGTGCCAGAATGTAGATCAAGAATTTCGCGTTTGTTACCTGTCCAAGTTAATGCACCAAACTAAACACAAAAACCCTGAAAAACCTCAATGAAATTGATACCTGATGAAGATGTAGACGGATGAGGAAGCCGATGTAGATAAGACGGGCGCACACGAGCAATTCGCACAATAGATCCGAATAACCTGCAAAACACCGATGCTTGACAGAAAAAGACCACGTTAAAAGATATTTAAGTGGACTGCCCGAGAAGCGGGTCCGAGAAGCGATAAGCTTCCTCGGCGGATGTCAGTCCACGTTTTCAATTAAGAAAAGAAGCATACATGATAAAAGATGTAAATAAAGACTAGATTTTCTGATTGCAGTAATAAAACAGAATCTAAACAGCAGACAGAAAGTACAGAAAACAGGGAACTATGAAATAAATGCTGGATTTGTGTTACCTGTATCCTTTTACCTGTCTGCAGAGAAATCGGCGTCGACTGGGTAGAATCGGCGTCGATTGAGTGATCGGCGTCGATTGGAAGGATCGGCGTCGACTGGATAAGATCGGCGTCGACTGGAGGCAGATCGTCAATCAGGGACTGTGCGACAAGATTCGGGAATTGGAAGGTGAATGTGGTCTGCTGGATGTGCCGAAGTTGGCGAGACACTGGAACAGAGTCACCAGATGATAGATGGTGTGTGATGCTGATGTGACAGGGACAGAGTAACGGTGCTCCTCTCAGGGATTGATTCGGACAGGATCTGCCCTAATTTGATACAATTGATGCTAAGAAGATCTCTCTTTCTCACAACCTGTATCTCTCTCGCTCTCTGTTCGGTCTCTTCGGTCGTTCGTAATCTCTTTTCGGTTCTCTTCCGTCCGTCCGTCCTTAGAACTGAGTTCTGGACTTGCTTTTATAATCGGCGCCGCTCCTAGAAAATCGGCGCCGACCATATGGGTCGGCGCCGATCGCGGAAAAGACTCCCGAGATGGCCAAATTGATTGATTCGAGAAAGATAAGACTTATCCCGACTACGGGAAAATATCCCGCTTAGGGAAGATTAAAAATAGATGTGTACATGGATAGAATAAATTTGGGGTGGATAAGTGATTAAGATGCATGGGAAGAAGCGTAATTAAATATTTAATATTTAATCACTCATGGGTAAGATGTGATGGGATGAATTAAATTTGGAATAAGTGATTAAATCACAAATTGGATAATATCCCAAGGGGATAGTTGGTGACGTAAACGTGCCCCAGGTTACCTAAGCAAGTAAACGAATGTGAGGGACACTAAATTGAGTAACCAATTTTAAGTGTCTACAGCCTACATCCAGGTGACGTACTCCATCTAGATTTAACAAAATTGCTACAACATGATACTTGCTTGATGTACATTTCATCCGATGATTGATTTGGAGTTCGTGGAACTACATTTCTATCAATTAGAGCTACTGTAACAGACATAGATTTTACAAAGGTATTTTCATCCATCAATTGGTCCGATTTTGCTATCATGACAGTCTACATCGCTCTTGGGCATTCCCGAAAAGGTACAAATTCAATGCCCAAAATCAATTTTTCACTTGGGAGCCCCCTAAGAAATTCGAGCAAACTGTTCTACTCCTATCAGTTAAGGATTCTGTAAATCCCATTTGAGTTAGAAGCCCCTGCTCTATTTTTGGATAAACGTCACCAATCCTTTATCCTTTGCAGGAATCTTTAAATCATTTATTGGTCAAGGGACTGCGTGAAATTCTACTGGGTATGTACTGAGGTTCATCAGATACCAATTTGGGGCACAACACTTACTAGAAAGGTAAAGAAGTCCAGCTAATTTCAAGTGACATAACATACAATTTTTGGCTTGGCAGAGTTTGGGAGCCGGGGATTAAAGAATACATGATAGGTAGGCCTGACCACCAAATTTGTAGATTAGTGCCACATAGTTAAGGTGATTGGGGGTAGATCGAATGATTGTGACATCACAGGACAGCTTATAGCCTAAAAAGTACAGAAGCGGGACGCGAAATCATGGACCGCAAAGTCTTACAAAGCAATGAGATCGTGCCACGATTGTTTTGTCAGAATTTTTGGGGGACAAGCCGTGGACAAAAGTACGCTTGGTTTTTGCAGGATGTAAATTAGTGTGGAACGGCCGCATGCAAAGTAAGAAAATGGTCAACATTTGAACCCAAGAAGTCCAAACGGCCATAACTTTGGACTGCGATAGAGCTCAGAGATTTTCAATAAAATTGGACTTTCTGGAAGTGGAGCAATGACGTCCTCTACGCCACAGAAACTGGATTTATTATTTTTAACTGAGGGTAGATATATTTAAATTAAGTAACATATTCAGCTCCAGTCAGTTTAATGCTCATTCCCGTCAAATGACAGAAAACGCCTGAAATAAGGACCCAATCTTCAGCTGCCAAGTCCACTCATAAGGCCATAACTTTTGCATTTCCCTAAACGAAATCTTGTCACAGGGGAACTTGGTGTTTTCATATTTACCTTTGGAATCATTGAAGGGGGATTCCCGATCGTACATGACAATCAATAAATTTATATTTGATGAGAAATTGATGGGAGAAATTTTAAGAAAACGTGGGCTTAATTTGTTCATAACACATGTTTTATTTGGTACACTTTGGGAGTGCAATTAAGAGAACAGGTCACCATTCTTTTTCTGCTGCAAAGCACATGGGGATAGTATGGGGAGATATTTTTCAAATGGAATGTATAATCATTTTACTAGTGAATTTAATAGCCTCTTTTAAAGTGGTTGAAGGACAGATTTCGGGATTTCCATTTTCTCTTCTCTTCTCTTCTCATTTTTTCTATAAATTGGAGTGTTGGGCTCATTTGTAAAAAAGGATTGTTTACAGTCAATTTTATAGCAAAGCTCTGCCAAAATTGCTTTGTGAAGCCAATGTGTTTGCAGGCCCTTGTAGTGGACTCCTTGCATGGTGATCCAGGCCCTTATCTTGCATACCCGCTCCAAAGACTGAACTATGCATATTACTGGAAGCAATAAAATATAAGTTTGTGGATGCATGGATTCCCCTGCTGTTATTTTCTTGCATTTTCTTCTTGCCCCTTCAATCTTGAACTTGCAAGAATATTGTGTCTATGTATTATGTTCTTAACATTTTTTGGATCCATAGTATCATGTGAAAAGTTTGAAATATTGCCTTTGAATGCATTTTGCTAGATTCTGGATGAACTGTCATCACATCCCTTCCACTTGTGCACTTCAAGCTTCTGTATTCTCACACATTTGATAGACTACTCTCAACACCCTCCTTTTCTGGTGTATCACCTGCTTTAGTGTAGGCTTTCATTTTATGCATTCTCTTTCCCTGGTCCCTTGGAATTTTAAATTAGAATAGATTAGTTTTCCTGCATTAGAGTAGATTGTGGCAGGTAGTTTAGGAGCAATGAACCAGCTTTCTCTGGAGGTCTATCTCAAGTAGCAAGTCCCACAACTTGGAGATAGTACCCATGTTATCCAATCAATGGATGCACCAGAGTTCATCTTACTATGACACTTGATCAAATTTTAGGGGTGTTGTGATTCGGTGATAACAGTTCTTTTTACTTGATTATAATAGTGTAGACCTTGAAAATGCTCCCTCAAATAGCTCCCAAAAGAGTAAAGACTGTTTTTAAAAAAATCCAAAACATTGCTTTACGATGAGCTTCAACTTTTGTCCATCAATATGGCTAACCAAAGTCCTAAACATTTCACATCTACAATTTAGAAATGCCATCTACAAAAAATATGTATATGTATTACTGTTGCTAAGTAAAGTGAAAGTTTTGAAGGACCTTGAGGGCACCCATTCCCTACCATAATTCCTTGGCCTATCACAAAGTAAAGTGTCTATAGTATTATCCCACAATTTTAGGGATGGTCATAGTCCCTTTAGCTCGATCTACATGTAAACAATGACACTGCAAATGATGGTCTAATGTACCCCTAGCTCATGCTTTGACATGCGAATATCTATTACACTAATGGCTAGAGGCTGCAATGAAACCTCAGAACTCCTATGTCGTGAGATTTCATGTCCTCTTATAATCTCGCGAGATCCCCAATGCCAACCAACTACTCCCTGTTGACTCTGATCTCCTAGCCAACTCTAGCGTGAATCAATTTCTCTTCATGCCCTGATTACACCTATGTCAGCTTTCTTGCAGGGGATACCCATTTGGCATCTCGAAAATGAGCTTCAACTCACTTAATGTGATGTTATGTAATGCTTTCCTCCCATTTGTCACTCATCTACGTCACCTGAGTTGTTTAGGGACTCGAATCACCTAACACTTTTGCTCATCGAGCTACTGAGGTAGAATAATTCTTTACGTAGTGACATTTCAAACCTTGAACCCAAATTAAGGTCTTACTCATAGATTTTCCTTATATCGAAAATATGCCTTGTATTGACTGAAATGACTTTAGGGCTCTCATGCATATTTCCCAACTGGATGGAATTCTTTTTAGAATGTCAACCGTAGCGCCATTGTTTCACCTCAAGTAAGCTCTGAGTCCCCTTCAAGCACATAGAAGATAATTCCTCAAACATTGTGGTTTTCTAGATTAAAAGAACCATGGATTGCATGTTGGTTAAAGTAGTTCATGTTTCATGTTTTCTAGGTGTGCCCAAGGGTCCAATATTTGAACCCATGGCTCTGATACCAAGTGTAACGCCCGCAAAAATTACGTTCAAAGAACTCGCTTCAACCTAACACTTAACCCGAAAATGTGACTAATTTTTTTTGTTTTTATAAAGGAGGTTAAGGTACAAGGATGTTACAAGGAGTGCTTAACCTTTAGGGTTCATTAACTTACTTACATTACTTAACTTAGTTTTACGATAGAAGAACCAGGTCTAGTTAAAAATTTATATGTTAGCACAATTATCTCTAGGGTACATTAATCAATAGTTCCATAGGAAGATAACAAGGTTTAATTCACTTAATTAGATGTTTTCTTTTCTAAAAATTAAGTTCAATCCTAACAAGGTTAACCTTATGCTAAATTATTAAATTCATTACTTTAATATCTTAAAGGATCCTTTATTAAATTTCTACACATACTAAGGGTTCAAAGGGACCTCACACCCCTAGGCAATTATTTGGCCCCACTCACCCATCTACACATACCCTTAAGGATTTTATATAAACATTTAAAATATATTTCTTCTTAATAAAGGTAGGGTCAATTCTCCACCCTTGGATCAAATCCATCTTAGCCACTAGATCCTAGGGTTCCAAGCTTAGCCCTAAAATCCTTATGAAAGTCTATTAAAACCTTTTCTCATTCTAATCTTCTCATTTGGTCCATTTCCTTTTGTTAAATTTGCAGGTTGGAGAGGAGGAAGCCATTGGAGCAAAAGCAAGGAAGATCCATGGATGATTCTTCATGAAGATTTAGTCTAGGATTAGCTTAGTTTTAGTTTTATTTATGTAATCTATTTCATTTCAAGGATTGGGAGGGATTTCCTCCTCCAATCTAGTTTTTATTTCAAGATTAAAGTGTATTGGGTTTTAAATTTGGGGCAAACCCTACCCCCTTTGTTATGAATGAAAGAATGTTTTTAGATTCACCATTTGTATGTTTTGTTGTTCCATTCCATAACATTTCTCTTTATTTTACTTGCTGGTAGTAATAGATTAAATTTTTACAACTTAAAAATTAGTGCAAACTGGAAAAATGTCACGCACAGGTGCGGATCCATGGAATTCATAAGTGTCATAAGTGACAGGACCGCCGCCCTGCCTGGGAGACAAACCGACGCCGTCCAAGGACGGTTGTGCCACGCCTATCTGGGTGACAAACACAGGACCACCGCCCTACTGAGTGGCGGTTTTGAGACCACCGTTGTAGCCTGAGCGGCGGTTACGGGACCGCCGCTCTGCACAGGGCGGCAGTCCTATTTCTGAAAAACAAAACCATAAAGCTGAGATTTTTACAAAAACTTAAAGTTGCTAAAGGATGTAAAAATGCATTTTGAGTTGTCTTTGTTCATTTTAAAGTTCCATATTTGAGATTTATTGCTCTTTTATTCATTTCTTTGCTAAATCTATTCATTTTAAAGTGTTTTCAACTTTATTAAAATTCATCTACTTACAAGAATAATTTCCATTTGCTTAACTAGTTTCTACTTTCCATTACAAGAGCTAAATGAATAAAAAATCTATTTCACTACTTGGTACTTTCCTTACTATAAAATTAACATTGCCAAATGCAGTAAAATCTAACTTAGTTTCCTCTTTGTTTCAATACAATGTACATACATCCAAAATAGCTAAACTAACTTTATTTTTTCCATTCATGTTTATTACAAGCAAGCTCAACTTCTAACAATCTCTACATTTTCTTCTCTCTCACATTTACAATAAAATAACTACTCAATGAAAATATACTTTCTTTTCCTTGTAAAATAACTTAATCTTTTAATACAAGCACTATTTTTCTCACAATACATCCAAGATTTCAACAAGGAGAAAATACTTTCTTTTATATTTGCAAAACTAACTCTATAATATTCACAATGAAGAAGACTTCATTTTCTCATTTCCTAACTAAACCATACAAATCTTTCTTTCTCTTTTCAAAATACAAATATTAAATGTAAACTCCTTTCCACAAGATTACAACAATGTTCTCCACTTGATGTGGGAAGTCATACAAAAGTAAATACAAGAATGAAATACATTATTACAATTTCTTCCACTCTAAGTGGGTAAAATACAAGGGAGTTTCACATGGTCACCAACAAAAATCCAAGCTCCAACTTACACAAGATAGCTCCTCCAAGAAATTTCTTGATTCACAACAAAATAAGGGGAGAGGCAACGCTCTCCACCCAACCAAGATATCCAATGGAGAGGAGAAGCCATCCTCTCCATTGGCCCCCGAGCCCCAACCACATTACAATGGGAGAAGATTTCAACTCATGGCAACTACTAGCTTCCACAATACTTAACATATAATTTCACATTCATTCCATTTACATACAAACACAACAACAACTCAACAAGAAGAAAACAACAAAGCAACAAAATCACAAGGCTTATCAAGAAAGCCAAAAGAGTAAGACCTATGGGGAGGCCACTTATGCCTCCCAATGGGAATGGGTGCCCACCTAAAAGCCTCCAATGCAAAACACAATTCCCCTACAAACTCTTATGCCTCCCTCAAGTACCCCTTATGCCTCCATATACTCTTATGCCTCCCCTCTTATGCCTCCCTAGTAAGAACAAGAAGAAATGCAAGCATTCCTCATACTAGGTGGGGCACCCAACCCAAACTCCCTCCACAAGAAAGTGATCTCTTATGCCTCCCTACAAGAAAAACTCCCCATAGTCTCCTCCCACTCCCAACTTAGGCAATCTACCCATACCCAACAAGCATTCCAAATAACAACAACACTCAACACAACATATAAACACATACAATAAATAAAAAGAACATAATTTAAACTAAGGTGAAGCTCCTACCTCTCCATGGTAGAGCTTGTTCCAAGTATGAAGTTCCAAGCTTCTCCAAAGACCAAGCAAGCATCCAAAAGCTCCAACAATCCACAATCTCTTCAAAATCCTCTCACTCTCCAAAAATTCAAGAGACTAAAATGATCATGTAACCCCCAAAACAAGCAAAAAGGATTCAATAAATAGAGAAAGGAGAGGGAGGGATGATGTGGCTCCAAGTAGGATGCCACCTCATTTCCTCTCCACTCCACATCACTTGGTCAACCTCATATTCCAATGCACAATTAATAAGTGGTTGGAGAAATGACAAGAACCTTACACACTCCATCTAAGCCCACTCCCCCAAAGGACAAAATTAAATATTTGAAAGAAAGTGCAATTAACATTTCACCTTTTTATCCCCCCAAAACACCTAAAAGAGCCTAAATTTGACCCCCCAACCCATAGGTAGGGTTGGCATGGGCATTTAAGAGGTGTGGGACAAGTTTGACTTGTCCCACAAGCTTCCAAATTTGGCCTCTAAGGCCAAATTCGAGTTTCCCATGAAGGGTAGAGTGTGCTACACTCAAAACTCAAACACACATCACACAACACAAAATCTAAGAGTAAATCAAGTCTAATAAATGAACTCTTTTTGGTCACATCTTTAATTAGTTTAGGACAAATTTAAATTAGCTTAATTAAGACACTACAACCCATGAATAATAAAGGGGTAAACATATATCCAAAAATCTAAATAATAAAACAAGTTGATTTCATTACTAAAATAAAAAAACATACTAACATTATTAAAAAGGGAAATTAAAACAAAACAACACATGACCCCTAGGTCACAATTTTCCCCTAACCGAATTAAGCCAAATAATTCTAACACACACACAATTACATGTTGCCATGGTGACCCTAGTTGAATTCTTCTCGAATTCGAGATGTGGTTGGTCTCAAATCCCCGATGTTGTTGTGAATATAATATACCTACAAAACAAAGAATACCTCCTTCGGCCTCGTGGCCGCATTAAAACATCCATGCCAAAATATGTGATATAAATCTAAAATCAACTATATACAAATTAATATCATCTATGCAAATATGATATCACTTACAATTTTCTATCACATTTCTATTCCACATTTCATCCATGTCAAAACGATCACAACATTAATCCAATTATCAAAGGTCTACTCAATATGACTAAATATATCACATCTCCAAAATACAGATAAATAACCATGTCAATAGTATATCAAGATCAACATCAAATGTCTCTAATGTCCATATGCATCATATACAAATCAAAACAATAGCAATTCAGTATCTTAGATATCTACTAACATGCTAAATCAAAGAAGCTATAATATATCCATAAGTGCAGTTCGACAATATCGCAAAACTATAATAAAAAAGGTGTCGAAGGGAAGTGGCACTACAGTTAACTTATTTACCAGAACTACACTATAGTGAATGAGATTATGAGTTCTTATTAGGATAGTGTGTATTAATTGTGCCCAGTAATCCCTAAAGGGGTTATAAGGTGGTACTAGTAAGACCTCTTCAGCGGGATAGTTAGATTTGACAGCAACCTAATGTACAATGTGAGGGATGGAATAAAATAATACTTCAGTGTCTTGAAATGTTGTGTAATGGCCCATCATGCACTCCCTTGTAAAATTTATAAATGTTATTCACATGGATGTTTTAGACAATATTTAGGTGCCTAATCATAGATGCAAATAAAAGTGGATATTATACCAGAAGAATTATATAAAACTTGAGACATAAATGCAAATCACACGTGATGATTTAACGTGGTTCACCTAATAGTTTTAATTTCGTTCACCAAGAAAACAAGGCCAACCTATCGAAGCCAAAGCTTTGACAAGATATAGCAAATGAAGATTTACAATCATCCACATGGTATCTCAGATGGCACAGTACTTTCTTCCGACATTTTTGCCTTCTTCACCTAGAATTTTGGTTTACACAATTATCTTGTCAATTATGATCATATCCGAATCCTCTTTAAACCCTAGTTTATGTTTTAGAATAATATAGTCGTTTAAAGACTTAGGGAACTTAGCCAATGCTATTATTACATTCAATAAATGCTATTTTTATTGCTTAAAAATAGAAATATGAATTCCTGAGATTTAATTATCACCTCATTACACATGTAACCAACGACGCTGAGTTCTGCCTAAGTGTGCCTAGATTCCTTGAACTTGAACTTTACTGATGCCAGTCACACCCTTACCGATATACGGTTTTTCATAGACTGATGCTACATAATAGATAATAAATAATTGTATAGTCTAAAACTGTAAGTATTTTCCAGTGAAAGTTCTAATCTGCATACTAAAATGAATAATTAAGCTGCCACTATCTAACACTTTTGTATCCAACATTGGCTTTAAATATTCCTAAACAATACAATGCTACAACAAGTTCTATTCTTGTAATCCTTTTGAATTATTTATTGTATATCAATTTAAACTTGAAAAGTGGTATTTCAAGTTCTGGAATGTAGGCTACAACTTGTCCTATTGAGAGGTAATTATTTTGGGGCATATCAAAGTTAAATGCTCCTATGAATAAAGTCCTTTCTACAGTATTATTTGTCCATACCCTACAATCTTTTCATAAGACTAATATATTTAAGTGTAAATGCTTGTTTAAACATGACTCTTGAATAAAATGTTGAGTTCTTTCCCAAACCGTCTTACATTAGACCACTGTCTTCTGAACCAAGATATACAATTACTTATTAAACCCATGTTTCCCACTCATGTCCCATGAACCGATATGTAAATTTTCCAACCGCCATCTGAACTTAAGCTAGACCAGTATTGATCAACATTACTCAATGCCATAGGGTAAGTGCACCAAGTTGAGACAAAAAAGGGGTCATCCAGTGGACGTCATATTGCAAAAAACAACAAAATCTCAACTTGTAGGGATTATTAGCAATACATGCACTCAAAATTAGAAAAATTTATATAAATATGAATTGTAGCATCTGGAATCTAGTTTCTAAAATACTAATTTTTTTAAAAAATAGACAAGTTTAGCTATATTAAACACTTAAAATTATATGACTTGGTTTTTGTTTTTGAAAATTTTTATAAGATTGTAGTCCATTTGCCCGTGATTTGGATGACCAAATCTTGTTATTTTTTTTTTCATTTGGTGAAAAGTTAGATGTAGTTGTCTATCTTCAAGGATGAATTTAATTTTGTATTTTTTCCCGAGCAATATTTTTTTTTAACATGATTTTTTCTGTGAAATTGGTCTGAAAATATTTAGAAAATGGAGCGCTTTCCGTTTGCCCGCCATAACTATATCAATAAATATCAAAATAATATATATATATATATATATATATATATATATATATATATATATATATATAGATAATATATATATATATATGATTAATTAATGTGTATAGAATTTGTCCACGCTTGCTGATGGTATAATTTTTATCACTATTTTGATAAGCGAAACAAAATTTGGCAGTCTTAAACGTAGACATGAACATTCCTCGGAAAAAAATGTCTTAAAGAACTATTGTTAGTAAGAAATTATAAAATGATATTTATCTTATTCTATTCACTTTAAAAACAATATTTCTAGACGAAGTTCATTTAAGAAAATAGTCTCCCCTACACGATGTCACACCATTTTTGTGAAATGTTTTCAAAGTTTTTTAGCATGTTTCAAGTCTATGGAAGAGTAAATTTGAGGTTTTTTGACCTTTTACACTTCATAATGACCTTCCATAGCTTTGGTTGGGGAAAAAACAAATATTTCCTGGAGGACAACTTAGGGTCAGCAGATAGATTAGATGAACCATGATCGCGGTTTACTAAAGTGCATGATCATTTGGTTTTTAAACAGGAGAAAAATCCAAATCTTAGCCCGGTTTATAAAGCGTGATCACGGTTATAAATCATATTTACACACATCCCAATGTTCTGAATTACCATGTGATTTTTTACTCTCTGATTTACCGTACAAATTACTATGGAAATTCTGATTTTTTTTGCACATTTTTCTCATCACCGGAAGCAAACATCATGGGAGACAATCTCCAAAATGAAGTCAAAAAAGGAATTCATTAAGTAAAAAAACACCAAACAAATTAGAGGCCAAGCAAGATTTCAAAATGCTTTGAGAAAATGCAGAAATCTTTGTGAATCAAGAAGAGGTTCATCTTCAATCCCAACTATTGTAAGCAATGAAGTCCGTTTGAACCAGGTAATGTTTCTACTATCAATGTTGAAGTTGAATTAAATACTTTTGATGAAGATGTTTTTACTATCAATGTTGAAGAAGAATTAAATACTCATGATGTAGCAAATGTTGAAATTGAAGGAGACAATGAAAATGTGAATAAATGGAACTTTCATGTTGAAACTGTAGATAAGAAAAATTTGACAAAAACACCTCCTAGGATTTTACGTAAGAAACCTAATTATTTTATTGAAATTGATGAAAACATTTTGAAACCAATGTCACTGAAAAACTTTCTGAACGACAAATTAGAAGAAAAGCCACTGAAATTTGGGATAATCATTTTGAAATTTTAAATGATTCCCAAAGATGTCATTTGTTGGTTAGTTTGATGAAATTGATTAAAATGAGACCTACATTAAACACCTTAGGATTGACAACATCTAATATACGTGGTCAAACCTCTACAATTGTTGAAAACCTTCATGATGCATATCACATTGTTGGTGTCAAGAGACGCACTAGGGATAGTAATATTGTGCGTCGTGTACTTGCTACTAGTGTTGTAAGTGAATCAATAAAAAAACAACGTTTGATTACGCAAACAAGTATGAATGTTGCATTTTAATCGAGATCGTGGTATTCTCTAATGAAAGCAATTGAAAGATGTAATATCCTTCAATCACTCAATAACACCAATTTTTGGGCATTTTCTGCTAGAGCACCTGCGTAAGGACAAAAATAATTCTGATGCTATAAGAGAAGTTGGTTATTCAATTTTGGCATGATAACACTAGAGTTTCACCTAATACAATGATGTTAAAAGTCCAAATAGATTTAAAAATGCTAAGTGAAATGCACAATCTTCTTGAATCAAGAAGATGGATTCATCTTGGGGACCCCTACTAAAAGGACTGGAACACATTGAAGGAACCAAGTCTATAGCGGTTTCTAAGGGACAATGCTGAGGATTGAAATTAAATACTAGTGATAAAGATGTCTTTAGCTGATCAATGTTGAAGAAGAATTAAATACTTGTGATACAGCTAACTGTTGGATGATTGAAGGATTACTGTTCGAAAATGTGAATCTAGAAAATTATTTTATACCAATCATATATATTATTATCATTATTTTACAAAAACACCTCCTAACATTCTATAAACTAATTAATATCATAATTATTATATTGAAATTGATGAGAAAAACTATAGTAATTATCAATGTGTGAACAAAATCTTATGAACAGAATAATTAGAAGAAAAGCCACTGACATTATTGGGACTAACTCATTTTGATATTGTAAATGATGAACAACATGATGTTAGTAGTTAGTTAGTTTGATGAAATTAATGAATATAAATATGAGACCTATATTAAATACCAATTACTAATCATGTATTATTATATTTTTAATATTATGTGATCAAAGATCTACAATTGGTTGGGATCCTACCCAGATACAAAAAAATTCACATAGCCTAGGTATACGATGAAGACACACTAGGCACCAGTAATATTGACTGCAGTCGTGTACTTGCTACTAGTGTTGTAAGTGAATCAATAAAAAACAACATTTGATTACGCCAACAAGTTGAATATTACAAGTTAATCGAATAACTCTAATGAAAGAAATTGAAATACGTACATCCGTCAATCACTCAATAACACGATTTTGGGCATTTTCTGCTAAGCACCGCATAATGACAAAATAATTTTGATTTTTCAAAGAGAATTTTTTATCAATTTTGACATGATCACACGAGAGGTTGCACCATGAATTACAACAGAGAGTTAAAACGAGCGTTGGTTTCTCTACTACTGAATCGTGAACCACATCTACATCTTTCTTAGTATGACAAACTCAATTTTTTTCTAAGTTTGAACAGAGAATTGGAAATTAAAATTAGTCAACATTTTTTGAAATGTTGAAACTATTCTATGTGAAAACTCAGACAAACCATCTCGCACCACTTGTTATAGGAACATGTTAAATTTGCGATGGCACTATGCGTCAATTTTTACGTATTCGTTCTTATTTTTCATTCTGAAATTACTATGTTATCAGAATGGTGTTTTCACGTTTCACCAATATCTTCTAGGGATTTTCATTCCGACCAAGTTGTGAACAAGAGGGTGGACAATTTTTTTATAGTCAGATTGTTTAGATGGAATTTGTAGTCCATTGCGGTAGATTACCTAAATTGGAAAGTTCCCATCCATGCGAAAATTAAAGGTAGCAATATTACATAAATTTTTAAGTGAGTTTGATAAATATAATTAATTGTCTACCATTGAAGATGGAAAAGAGTTTAAAACGGTGTGAGCTAGTTACAGAACAATGCCTGTTTTCCAATTTTTGATGAAAATTTAAGGATGAAATTGTTTATGATATGCCTAGCATCACTAGAGCTCTATGGTTTTGGATGAGTGTTTAGATATGCAAGGACCATTTCTTTATTGGTACTATTGGTTGTCATTCCAGTGGTTTGATTGTAAAGAATTACACATTGCCAACCACAAATGGCGGTCAAAATCGCAATATTAAACTTGTACACCGTTCCATTTTTGTGCATATAAAACTTTCTACATTCTCTTGAAGTAAGAGAATGATTGAAATTTTTTTAAGAGAGTACCATTTTTATATCAGTGATGATCATACACATTCTACTAATTTTTTACAGGGTGTTTCCATTTATTGTTAATGGCAACTTGTCTGATAGGACATCCCCTTCAAACAACATTTATTAGGTGCACAAATGTTTTATTGGATTAACAGAATGCCACGTCAAGATGGGTGTGCCACAGATTTGTAGTTGTCACTAGGTTGGAAATGGAAAAGGAGAGCATGACGGTTCCAGGGCAATGTGTGAAGAGCCTCTTGCAGAGAAGAGTTGAATTACAAATATGGTGCTATTAAAAGATGCAAAGAGAATAGCTGGAATGGTGTATTGAAACATAGCCCTATGTTCTCAAAAATTCCGTATTCACAATATTTTTGGTTGATAGAGAAACAAAAATTGATAGACTATGTAGGATTGTATTACACTACCTCACTGGGGTCCATGGATAGGCACTCATTTTGTAGCTTCACACGCTACTTTCGTACGGTCATATGGAAATAAAGTTTGACCATGTTTTTGTGCATCTTGTATTGGAATTTTTCACTGTTGAGGTGGTGATTCACAAGAATGGTGGTGATAGATTTATAGGTAGGCCCTCTAACTTCCCACTTTCCTAGTTATCACCTCCACAAACCTTACGACTTATTTCTGCACGATAAGTTGGCAACATCCAATTAATTTGACAAATTTTCAATTTTGGAGCCGACAAGGTATTTATAGTTTATTTATTTACTTTTTGTATTGAGTTATTCCATTGAAATTTTGAATATGTAATTTAAATTTGCGTTGTTCAACCTTTGTTTGTGTTGGTAGGACATGTGTTTGCAGTTATTCGAACATAAACATGAGAAGGAACAGACTATTTCTTATTTCGTTGCATCGAGTAAGAAAGAAGTTTACTTCTCCTATTATATAATGGGGGCGAAGATATTGTAGTATCCTACATACAAAACAGGTCAATTGGTACGTTACGGAACTTGGCTTCAATGGTATTCCATTCAAAACTCCTCCGTTGTTTGGGGTTTTTATGAAGACTTTGAGACACAACAGGAAAACCCTTTAATATTCGCATCTAGTTCGAGCAACCAAATATTCGCTGTATAGATATCAAGGAAGACCTAATAACAAGAATTCTTTAGAAGTTTGAGAGTCAGATCAGAAGCAATCTTGTCCGCTATTCAGAGTAATCCGATACTGATATTATTGGAATGAATTTAAAATGCTCAGTTTTGTAATATATTATTTGATATATATACATTTGTTAGTTAGATAAATTTGCAGTTCATATATTTTATTTTAAATGTGTGTATTTTGTATATATCTCTTATGGTTTTGATTTGAAACTTAATTTCTTGACTAACACTTTTGATGTTTCAAGTTAGGGTGCCAGAAAGCTTCCACTTCCACATGGTTAGCCTGTTAGTAATAATTTTAAATTCTCAAATCTAAGAGAAGCTTTCAATTGTTTACAAGAAAAAAAAGAAGTAATTAATCAATGATTTATTTGCCCGTGGAGGGGGTTCTTGGCGGGCTCCGGAGGAGGGTCCCCAGATCACCTGGTCCTTAGAGAACCAAAAAGACTCCTCCTAAGTGTTTCCAAGTACCGTACTAGCATGTGCACCATCAGTTTTGTGCCACGACCCACCATTTTCAAATATACGCATTTTGACCACCTTCCACTGACTCAAACTACACGATTTTCCCGCATTTGCAAACAATATGGGTATGAGGAACTGATCTGGGAAGGAAAAAACTAAGAGAGCTATTAATGAGGGTCCCTACCTAGGTTTGGATTAGATAGATGTCCTTTAGGTTGCCACGAGTCCCAATGTCACCCTTTGAAGTTGAATGATATTTTGGTCTCAAGGGCTCTAAGGGACTAACGCCCGACGAAGTAGCCCGGAAGCAACGACCTCATCGCGCACAAAAAAAAAACCTCCTCTAGCATTCACCTAGCCACTTGGACATGTCGAAATATTCGGTTCGGTGTCATGACCCACCGTTGTGTAAAATATGGAATTTGACAACCTTACACTACAACTGGCTCAAATACCACTATTTTCGCGTATTTACAAACCATAGGCATCGAAGCAACTATCTGGAAGGAAAAAACTGAGAGAGGATATTGTAGAGGGTCCCTAAATCAAGGTGTTAGATCAGACGAGATGTCTCTAGGTACCACGAAGTCTGAGTAGTCACCCGTCGAATTTGAACGATATTTTTGTCTCAGGGCTCTGAAGGGACTATGCTCGAGCGAAGTAGCCCGGAAATAATGAATTTATCGTGCACCAAAACAATGCCTCTTCTAGTGTTCACTGGCCATCTGGACGTGTCAGTGCAGTCAGTTCATTGCCATAATTTCCTAAGGCATGACTTCTCACTCCTCGCCTCTGTTCATTTCCTAGGACTCAAAACATTCAATGTCACGTTGTTTACCTTCCATCCTCTTGTTCTCTGGGGATCTGCCCTCGTCCTCTTATGTGCTTCATCTACTGCCCCTTTGGCTTTTCTCTCTTGATCTATTGTTGTTGTTTGTATCTCTCCCATCCTCTGTTACCCCAGCTATTGCTTAAATGCTCATTATGTTTTTCAATTGTAATATGGTCATGCGCTGGCTACCTTGAAACTTTTTACATACTTTTCAATCCTTAATGGGTATATAATACCCTAATTATCAGTTCTTTGAAGATTCACAGAATAAGCATCCCCTTGTTATTCTAATAAGTGGATTAAGTATTTGAATATAGGTCAAGAATAATAAATGGGTTGACATTAAATGAGTCATAATTACTAGTGAAGCAAGAACTAGTGAAAAGTGGTGAGTAAAGGTGTAAGCATATTTTAAAGGAATGAATGCATTTTTCATTTTGCTAATAGTAGTGTGAGAATGTGAACATATGAATAAATTAATCATAAAGCTGTTTAAGGCAAGCAGCTCAAGTTTGCATATTTGGATGGATCTTTAGAAGGAGAGTGAATGTTGCCATCAGTTACTTATGAAGCTGCTAAAAAATGAGAAACAAATAATTGACAGCCTATGAAGGAATAGAGGAAATAGTTTCCATGCACGAGAAACATGAGAAGAGAAATAATTCGCATAATAGAGAACAAGCACGAACGACGAATATGGGGAGAAAGCATTGTAAATGAAATGCCTAGAGAAGTAAATCGGTACTCCATTCAATATGAAATGCAATACGAGGAGTGGGTGAGAAAAGGTCAAATTTCGTTTGAGGCAAGCATTTAGGATGGCTGGTATCACTAAATGAAGAAAGTGGAAGGAATAGTGAATACTTGTGTGTACATGATGAAATACAAGGCTTAGGAATATTTATGATAGATTTGCAAAGCAACAAGAACAAGTCAAGAAAAAAAGAGTAAACAATGGTTTAAAAAAATAAGAAGGTAAATACAGAAGTCTTGGAATACATCAGCAAATTAAAGAAAGAAGGATGTAAGTCAAGACGAAAGAGACAACATGAAATGAAAGAGAGAAGTGACTTACTACAAATGGATAATCAAATTGAATGTTTAATTCTTAGTGATTGCATAATAGTCACCACATTATAAAGAGATGAGGTGTGCACATCTATTGATTTCCCTTAATTTCTCTAAACAATGTAAATGCTTCCTAATTGTGCTACATTGGACCATGTAATGTTTGCACGCCATAAGAATGTTTATATTCATAAGTTCAAGATGAACTCTACGCTCGCTTATTTCTATCAATTTTCCACATTAGTTGATATGTAACAGATGATGTTAGCTTTTAAAAGAAAAAAAGTATTACATATTTCCTTTTGTAGTTCACCTAGCTGGTTTTTTGCTTATGGATAGGTTTTCTTACAATTGTATCATATCGTGCTCTGGACATAGTTTTTTGAATTTTAATCAACATACATATCTAGACTAACAATGGTTATGAAAACATACATAGAAGGATATCAATACCTCAATGAAATTGAATAAAAAATAAGAAAGTAATATCGTTATGAAAACAACCACACCATGGATATATATGAATCAAAAAAGTGTGATCCAGATGCACGTCTTTGAAATATGTAAGTTTCATAACATGTGTACATCTTGAACTAATTTTTTATGGGGTCATAACGTATATAGGACTCACATGCGGTTGCAAAAGGCTATATATATACATATATATATATATCTATATATATATATATAGTATAGTATCTGTATGTGTGGTGTGGTTGTGTGCTGTGTGTGTGTGTTGTGTCCTTGGGTGGGTCATCATCTATATCTCTCATCTCTCTCTCTCTTCTCTCTGTCTCTCTGTCTTTCTCTCTCTCTTCATCTCTGTGTCTGTGTGTGTCTCTCTCCTCCTCTCGCTCTCTCTGATCTGTCTGTCCTGTCTGTCTGTCTGATCCTGTCTGTCATGTCTGTCTCTCTCTCTCTCTGTCCTTGTCTTCCTGTCTCTTTCTCTGTCTCTGTTCTCTGTGTGTGTGTGTGTGTCTCTCCCACCCCCCCACACCCCCCCCCCCCCCCCCCCCCCCCCCACCTCTCCCTTACCTAGACGACTCCAAACATTCAAGTCACTTGTTTACCTTCCATCTCTCTTGTTCTCTTTGGACTTGCCTCTGTCCTCTTAGGTGCTTCATCACTTTCCTTTCTTTTCTCTCTTGATCTATGTTATTGTGGTGATCTCTCTCCATCCTCTGTTACCCCCAACTATGTGCTTACATGCTCATTATGTTTGCATTGTAATATGGTCATGCTCTTGGCTACCTTGAAACGTTTTACATACTTTTCATCCCTTAATGGGTATCTAATACCCTAATTATCATGCTTTGAAGATTCACAAGAATAAAGCATTCCCTTGTTATTATAATAGTGGATTAAGTATTTGAATATAGGTCAAGAATACTAAATGGAGTTGAAATTAAATGAGCCATAATTGCTAGTGAAGCAAGAACTAGTGAAAAGTGGTGAGTAAAGGTAAGTCATGTTAAAGTAATGAAATGCATTTATTCATTGTTTCTAATAGTATGGGGAGAATGTTAACATATGAATAAGATTATGAATAAAATGCTAAGGCAAGTAGCTTCAAGTTTGCATATTTGGATGGAATTTTAGAAGGAGAGTGAAGTGGTCAATCAAGTCACTTATGAAGCATGCTTAAAGAAGTGAAGGAAACAAATAAGTGAGAGCCTATGAAGGAATACGAGGAAAATAGTTTGTCTGCACGAGAAACATGAAGAAGAGAAAATAATTCTCATAATGGAGAACATAGCATGAAATAAGAATAATGGAGGAGAAAGGAAGTGCAAAATGAAATGCTTAGAGAATAAATAGGTACTCATTCAATATGAAATGGGAAACAAGAGGAAAGTGGCGAGAAAAGGTCAAATTTCAGTTTGAGGAAAGCATGTAATGGCTGTGATCAATAAATGAAGAAAGTGAAGGAGAGAGTGAATACTTGTTGTACATGAGGAAATAAAAAGGCTTGAGATATTTATGACAGGATATTTAAAGCAACAAGAGACAAGTCAAGAGAAAAAAGAGTGAACAATGGCAGAATAAGAAAGAGAAATAAAGAAGTCTTGAATGTACAAGCAAATAAAAGGAGAGAGAGGATAGTAAGTCCAAGAAGAAAGAGACAAACAATGAAAATGGAAGAGAGAGGTGAATCTACTTTAAACAATAATCAAATTGATTATTTAACTTCTTAGCTGATTGGCATATAGCACCAAATTATAAAGAGATTAAGGTGTGTACATTTATTGATTCCCTTAATTTCTCTAAAACAATGTAAATGCTTCCCTTAATTTCTTAACAATTGTACCATGCAATGTTGTACCATAAGTAACGTTATATTCATACTGTTCAAGATGAATCTACCTCGCTTATTTCTATCAATGTTCACATTAGTTTATATGCAACATATGAGTGTTAGCTTTAAAATAAAAAAAAGTAATTACGTATTGCCCTTTTGTAGTTCACCTAACATGGTTTTGCTTAATGGAATAGGTTTGCTTAGCAAGAACTAGTGAAAAGTGGTGAGTAAAGGTAAGTCATGTTAAACTAAGAACTAGTGAAAAGTGGTGAGTAAAGGTAAGTCATGTTAAAGTAATGAAATGCATTTATTCATTGTTTCTAATAATATGGTGAGAATGTGAACATATGAATAAGATTATCAATAAAATGCTAAGGCAAGTAGCTTCAAGTTTGCATATTTGGATGGAATTTTAGAAGGAGAGTGAAGTGGCCAATCAGGTCACTTATGAAGCATGCTAAAAGAAGTGAAGGAAACAAATAAGTGACAGCTTATGAAGGAATAAGAGGAAAATAGTTTCCATGCACAAGAAACATGAAGAAGAGAAAATAATTCTCATAATAGAGAACATAGCACGAAAGAAGAATAATGGAGGAGAAAGCAATTGTAAAATGAAATGCTTAGAGAATAAATAGGTACTCATTCAATATGAAATGGAAACAAGAGGAAAGTGGTGAGAAAAGGTCAAATTTCAGTTTGAGGCAAGCATGTAATGGCTATGATCAATAAATGAAGAAAGTGAAGGAGAGAGTGAATACTTGTTGTACATGAGGAAATACAAAGGCTTGAGGAGATATTTATGATAGGATATTCAAAGCAACAAGAGACAAGTCAAGAGAAAAAAGAGTAAACAATGGTAAAATAAGAAGGAGAAATAAAGAAGTCTTGAATACATACAAGCAAATTAAAGAAAAGAGAGGATGGTAAGTCCAAGAAGAAAGAGACAAACAATGAAAATGAAAGAGAGAAGTGAATCTACTTTAAATTTTAATCAAATTGAATGTTTAACTTCTTAGTTAATTGGCATATAGCACCAAATTATAAAGAGATGAGGTGTGTACATCTATTGATTCCCTTAATTTCTCTAAAACAATGTAAATGCTTCCCTTAATTTCTTAACAATTGTACCATGTAATGTTGCACCATAAGTAATGTTATATTCATATAGTTCAAGATGAACTCTACCTCACTTATTTCTATTAATGTTCGCATTAGTTGATATGTAACAGATGAGTGTTAGCTTTAAAAGAAAAAAAGGCAATTACATATTGCCCTTTTGTAGTTCACCTAGCATGGTTTTGCTTAATGGAATAGGTTTGCTTAACAATTGTACCGTATAGTGCTCTGGGACATAGTTTTTTAATTTTAAATCAAACATACATATCTAGAACTAACAAATGGTTATGAAAACATACATAGAAGGATATCATACATGCAATGAAATTGAATAAAAAATATAGAAGTAATATCGTTATGAAAACCAACACACATGGATATATAAGAATCAAACAAAGTGTGATCCAGATGCACGTCTTTGAAAATATGTAAGTTCATAACATGTGTACATCTTGAACTAAGTTTGTCATAACGTATATAGGACCACATGCGGTTGCAAAAGGCTATATATATACAATGGAATATATGAAGAAACATGTTCACTAGGACTAGACGGCCCATATATGTATATATATACATCAAGGTGGACTATGAATCTACTCATGAAACATCTTCCCTCTCGTCACCCTACTAGAAGTAGCACGTCCATGACCTAGGGATGTAGTGGAGTTAGATGCCACTGCAGATTTCATCCGTGTGGTCCTAGGCATCTCTAAGTAGGTCTGCAACCTAGCCTACACATTCATAAATAACAAGTTTTTAACACTTGAAATTTTAAAATACATTCAAAATTTAGAAACTTGTACAATTTAGTTAAAATGCATGTGAAATATTACCGCAATGTCATGATCCCTATCAATTTTTCATTGACGCATCGCAACCTGCAAAAATAGACTCACGAGGGGTAAGCTACATACAAATAATTAATTTTCAAATTAAATATTTCACATACATACAAAATTTGATATTGTAGATTTAAGTAATAAGAAATAATGAACCTCCAAAATTTAACAAATTTAAAAAATTGTACCTCAGTTAGTGGATTTGCAGATACTATGGCAGTATCTATAGCAGCCTCCACATTCTGCATATATGGAGGAGTCTCTCTCGTAGTCATAAGCTATACAAAAAACATGTACAAATCAATATTAAAGTCTACATGAATGCACCACATAACAGAGGTCCAAAGCATGTAATCCATGTGAACTTCCACAATTAGAAACAAAGTGTAAAGATAAACTAACCCACGTAAAAATCATGTGAGGCGTGCCAGTAGCCTTAGTTCCCAGAGAAGATGATGACCCGTCAGGATCCTGTGTATAAAAGACAAACATATTAATATGTACAACATACACATGAAACATTATAATAATAATCTAGTGCAATCAAATGAAATTAAAAATGTAAGTTTGTACAACTTGAAACTTACGTTTGAAACACGCCCAACTGCAATAGCTAGCATGTCGATGCCGGATGTTTCCTTCACCGGCTCTTGTTATTTAAAATAAAATAAAAAATAGTTTTTTACGTGTATGTACATGACGTACAATCAAATACATATATATTAAAATATCAAACTGTGAATTAAACTGTTGTGTGTGTGTGTGTATAATTTATATTTATTTAAAATTTACCTCAAAAAGACCAATATCAGTGGCACCACTTCCAAAAACATCCCCCAACATCTCATATATAGAAAAGAAATCATGTGAACCAGTAAATGATGTCTCACTTGCAGTGCATACGACACCACATGATCTATAGTGGTGTGGTGCGCTAGACCTCGCACCTCCACCAACATCACCAGATGCAATCTGGTCACTATGCTAGGTCAAAGTGTCAGTGAGCTCCCTCAATGCATTTAGTGTGTTAATCTCCACAAACTCCTTCAGTGTATGAGGGATAACTGAAGGCATTCGGGGTTTTGAGGCATGGGGGATCCTAGGTTGATCTATGTGTGCACTAGGTCCTACTCTATGTAGAGCTACCTCCTATCGACCATAAAAATAAAAAAAAATCAAAACAATTCGGGACCTCATTAAGTACAAACTCACAATACAGTTTCTTCAAAAAATAGAGAGTAACCTCATTGTTGTTGCATGGTGTATAATCAAAAACCATCCACCATTGGTCCCTAAAAATTGTTCTTGATTCGATCATCGTGGCATCAATGGATTGGGAACCATTTGTAAGTAGTCATGGGGGGGGGAATTGGTTCTCGAAGTTAGTAGATAATGCAGAAATGTGGTATTTTGTAATTTTTTTGTCATTTACAGCTGCATGGGAGAGTTTATCTGCATACCACCTCCTATAATCAACCTCTAAAGGTATTACATATTTCTATTAGGTTGGTTGCGGAGTTGTCTTCACCAGTAAATGTTTGCAATGTCTTGACTAAATTCATGTAGGATAGATTTGTTGCATGATTTTTTTTTATTGTCTGAATAAGGTTCTCAATGGACAAGTTTATTTTGTCAAGATTCTTCCAAAAATATCAACTTGTGTTCCTGCTGGCTCCAGTGGGGACAGAAGGAGCCACGAGAGGTGGATCTACATTTGGAGGAGGGTTTTGAGGAATGTTTAGAGGGGTTTGAGGAACAGTTTGAATAGATTTGGAAGATTATGTTATTTTTGAACAAATGACAAAACAAGATAAGTTGTATACTGTTACTAAACAATTTTGATTTCGAAAAAACCATGAAAATTAACAAAAAATGAAAATTTTAATTTTTTTGAAAGAATGTACTAGGTTTCATGATGATTCATCAAGGGCTTATGTTCTTATTTTCTCCCCGGCATCATGTCGAAACATTAACGTTTCGCTAGAAGTCTGAAGAGAAATTCCTCTTGCTATGGGATTTAAACGTAAAAATCATTGTTTAGTTCCAACAGTGGGGGAGAAATCATGATTCTGTAGGGGATTAAATGGGGGAAATTTAGGTAATCGCATGGTCTGTTATTTTTGATCTCAAAGGACCACAAAAATAATAATTAAAACTTTATTGGCAAATTTTGTTTAAATTGCCCAAAACGATCATTCGGCTTCCTACACCCGTTTTCCAAACTTTCTAAAGAAAACAATCTGTGATCATGGTACGTGAATTTCTGGAAAGTCATGTCCACTTTTTGGCTCCCTAACTTACTGCACTTGGACCCGATGGGCAAGGATATTCCCATATCCCCTCATGTGAAAACACACTTAGTTAATGGGAATTTCCAAATTCTTATGACATTCTCGTTGGCACCTAATTCATCATATGGTAGCCCTACATCTTCCCTTGGCAATTCATGCCACTTCCCATGATTCAAGGAGTTTGTTTTTCTCTTAAAGAGAGAACACAGGAAGTCTGGTGACCAGCAGGTCTCTTAGTTATTTACCATTTTTAACTTCTCCCTAATGAGGTGTTCCCCATAAGAAACAATGGTATGTTATAATTATGGAGGGGAGTAGGAGATGTAGAGGGACCTCAAGTAAAGAAGGGAGAGACATCATCCATCATTTTAGGGAAGAACTGGAGTTTATTCTTTCTATTTACACTCATACGTTGGAGAAAGAAATCCAAACAAACTAGAGTATATTCAATATTTTTCACGTAGCATACAAGGAAGGTGAATATTAGCTTACAAGATACTAGGGAAGAAACTAAATGATGATAGTGGTTCCCTACGCATAGGTGAGGGAGAATATTGTAAGGGTCCTGCCATCGTGAGATACGAGGGAGTATTGAAGGTAGTTTCAACACATGCTTAGCAGACCATCATGCCTTCACTAGTTCCACGCGGAGTATCCTTAGTGAGCCAAGTGGGGGAAGAACAATCTTACCAAGTTAGAGCCTGCAACAGATACAAATTTCTTAGTTATACTCCATGAAACGCCTCTCACTGGTGAAGAAGTTTACTAATCGAATACATGAAGTTTTTTTATAGTTGTAGAGGTAGATCCAACAACCATAGTGGCAATGCATGATTCCAAAGGGAGGAAAATCATGATATAAAGTTAAACGACATCCACAGACCTTGTATATATAGCTATGATAAGTGCATCAACATGGAAGCAAATAGTTTGTTAGAAGGATTATCATGTTTCAGGTAAAGAACAAGTTCCACGCATTCACTAGTTTCCACGTTTTGGGACAGCAAAGAGCTCAAACTAGAAGTTTCCACGCACCCAGCTGCAAGGAGGAGTCCACGCCTTTGCAAGAAGCATTGACAGGCTCAGAGATTAGAAGTGACCATACATTTATCAGATGACATAATCTACCCAGTTTGTGTGCTAAGTGATTTATAATAGTCCAAAACACTGCATTTGTTACATTATTGTGTGAAAGATAGGAGAAGAGGGAGATTCAATTAGTGGTTCTATCAAGAAGGAACATATTTATGTGTGATTTTTTCGATGCTTCCTATGCATGCAAATGGGAAAGCTTTAAAATATTGGACGAATTACATCTAAGGGAGGGGATTTTAATCAAGGTATTGTATGAAAAGGTAGTTTGTTTAGAGCCTAAATGATATGAGAATTTGTGTCTGTCAATATTACATACACATCACATATATATGAGGTACTTTTGTTAATTGGCAATATGATGTGCATCGATGTTGATCGCTATGATTTGGATCTCGAGCATTTGAATCAATATATTTGTATTTTAAAGAGAAGAAAGTTGTAATTCGGGATCAATTATTATTATTATTTTAAAAATAATAATGTAATTAAGTACAAGAAATGAAAAATATTTTTCTTGGATGGGGACTAATGATAGGGATATCCCAGTAATAAGGGATCCGGAACCCAAGGGAGTTTTGAGAGGAAAATCATGCCTGAAAGTAAATTAAGGTAGTAAAGTCATAATGGCTATAGAAATCCTAAGTCTGCGAGGAGATCGAGAACCAGTTAGTGGAGAGGTAGGATTGAATCCGCCCTGAAATATGTATTTCAAGGATATGAAGTCCCTAACATAGTTAAATATAAGTCAGGAGATGTTACAACATCAAGTGATACAGATATGGGTCACATTAACGTGCAACAGTTTTGCTAGAGAATGAACATTGAATGGTCATACAAACACAAGAAAGAGATAATAGAGGTATATCACATAGAGTGATGTTTTTGAAGTAATGACATTCCTGTGTCATGATTGACAGTGTCCAGATATTTGTGATGTTAGCCATGTTGTACAGAGCATTACAACCCTGACGAGACAGAGGAATGATATCATCATATCCACAAGCCTTTCCTCTGCATGATTTTTTTACCATGATGGACATTATGATCGAGTTGAAAAGAGGGAATCACGTGAATCTTGTCAAGAATTCAGATATCACTCACCAAACAATGAAAGATATCATCAAGGATGAAGGACCCTTGAGATGGAGGAATTATGGGTCATCATGAATATTTGATGATAGTAACCAAGAGAAATCGAATGTGATTAAGGGGATCGGTCTCAAATTATTATTCACACAAGAAGAGGTTTCGTGGAAGAAATCAGTGCTTCTATGATCACTGGTCCAAAAAGTCAAGCTTTTGGTCTACCTGTGAGCAAGGATTTTCCAACCATGAGGATGAAAAAAGTATGTCTGTATCATCCTATCCAGAGGAAGGGATTTGTGGATTGGGCCACCACCATCAGTATCACTCTTCACAGACAATTGATAAAAGTTAAGATGACTGGATGCTTCTACATGACTTCGTATTGGACTATGCAGTAGCAAGAAGAAAGCTATTTTTGGGACTTGAAACGAGAGGAGTCATAGGGTCGTCAAATAGTGTTTTTCATTATTACCCGCAACTCAGTTTCAAAAATAGTTCTCACCATTTTAGAAGAGTCAACGATGCATTCACTTTCCGTGTGATTTGGAACCTGAATTGGAATACAGAGGAAAGGTTTTCTAAAGAAGCCATGAGTGTCATTTCCCAATGGGGAACATGGTTTATTCAATTTTCATCTTTTTCCTACATTCGCATGAGTGGCTTTGCTAGTACTCCGTGGAAGCTTCCTAAGTACATCAGTGACAGATGGGCATTAATGGAACATGTGCGACAACTATTCCAAGTTCACTAACCTTCTCAGTGACAAGCACCATTCAAGAATTCATTTCCCAATCCAAATCGGGGAATACCAATGTCCAAATCTTTTCAGTGCACAAATCATGGAAAAAGAGTTCACTCTCATTACAATCCATCCATATGTGAAGAGAGCATAGTTTGATATCAATGGATATATGCAAAAGATTCTTGGAGCAAAGTATCAACATAGTCCTACCATGGAACATTTATGGGCTGCCTGTTTGGACGAACATGAGGTAAGAATACAAGAGTACTCTCACCTAACACTTGCTCAGATCAAGGCCTTCCTGCATCAAGAGTCCTCCCTGATTCATTCATAAATGATGATGAAGATGTCATTGATCCTTCATATGATGCAGTTGCTTTTACCCCATTGCCCTCAAATTGACTGGAACCAAAGAGATGAATTTTCTCTTGATAGCAAGAATCAACCAATTATTGAAAGAAGCATATCTTGGTATGACAGGGAACTTGCCAAATTACAATCAATTCCAATGTCACGCTTCAGGATCACAAAAAATTGCCTAACAAGGAGGCCTTCATTCAACTAAGGTTTCTTCTCGATCAACTTCTATACCATCCAATCATACATAACAAGCAAGAAAGGAGTGGTTGCCAAAATCCACTTCGCCAAGTAACGTGTCACAAGGAGAAAAATCCAAAGATCCAAACCTAGAAGAAGGAAGAGAGCATGTATCTAGATTTTCTACCTCGAGTAGAGATTCTTCTATCCAAATTGTTAATAGTGCTTAGAATCTCGTGGGAAATGATCCTCAGCCATGCTTCAAACAAGCATCCACTCAGGTGTAGGTAATTCAAATATCAAACACTTCAGAGCATGTAAGTTCATGAAGGGGTTTCTCAAAATCTCCCTGAATAATAAGAGAATTGGATATTGAGGTTGTTTCTCCTCAAATTGAGGTCGTAGATAGGATTTAAACAGGATCTCATGATGTCGGGAAAAATGAGAATATTGATTTGAGGCTGTAGGATTCTTTATGCGGAAATAGTGTATGATACTCCTTCCTGGGTTGATTTCTGAGGTTAAGAAAAGGAAGAGGGTTGTCAAGGCAATTGACATTGATTTTGATGCCCTTTTCAAACTTTTGAATGACATCATTCCTAAAGAAGCCTAAGTTGCTTTCTCGAATAATGGTGGATAATGATGGAAATAGATTTGCAGATCTCGCCATTCCCACAAGTTGATAAGGAGCGCGATGCCATGACACTTGCCTAATTATGAAGTTTCTAGACTTGGACTTGGGAGATCTACTTTAGAAAATGACATGGTGATGGCTTTAGATATTCAATTGATATCGTGCTAGAAATAGACTTGAGAAATATAAGTCTCAGAACTCTCAGCTCAAGGCCGAAAAGAATCAATTGGTGGAATATGTTCAACATTTGATAAATCCCATATCATCCACTTTCCTATTACCTGATGCAGTGGTTGCCCCTGATGAAGAAACTCTCAATTTGTTAAAAGAAATAAACACATTAGGCCATGTCACTACAACTTGGCTTTTAGAGATTCTCGTTTTAGGCCAAGGGATGATCATCAAGACCATAGTTAAGCTTCATGAAGATATCGGTACGTATCTTGATCCAATTCTTTCTTTCAAAGAAACTTTTGTTTCTACCATATCAAATTTGGATGAGATATTGCCCATTTTGCAGGAAATGAAAAGTATGGAATCCTCAGTTTTAGCTATTGAAGGAATTCTTGAATTCAAACATCGAGGGACACATTTTCTTTGGTGTCTGCATCTCAAATCAAGGAAGACAGCTTCTCGAGGATTCTATGATTCATTATGAGAACATGTGCAATGAAGCCTTCACTTCACTCTCCTTGATTCAAGAATTCATGGCTGAGATTCCTTGTAACCTCGTAAATGAGCATAATCAAAGGTGTTCATCGGAGCAGAGTGGAAGAGAACAATTTTCACAATTGTTTAAAGGACATGTACACTCCTGCCAAAAAAATTTCTCACCAGTTTCAATGGAGTGGTGCATCAAATTAAAGAACTTATTTGAGAATGCACTCAATCCAAAATTGTTGATTTAAATGATATGCCAAGTAGGATTCTTGAATTTCAGGTATTTTTTGAGGCTATTCTTTGACCAAATGAACCTCCAGAAGAAGAAAAAATGTTTGAAACTTTGGGAATGTTTAGATCCTTTCAACTGGCAAAAGCGGTAGATCCTAATTTCATCGGTGATTCAAGGGGATAATTTTCTTGGTATCTAACGAAGTGGGACAATCCATTTCTCATACGCTTGAGATAGGCGGACCCCATTTCAATGGATAAGGCACTGGTTATTATTGAATATTTTAAAAAGTGGATTTTTTAGGAAAAGGTGTTGTTATTTGCTTTCGGGAAACTATGGATAATTTAAGTAATTTCTATTTTTGGTTGTCTTTAATAAAGTTGGTTGAAAAAGTTCAAAGGTCACTTAAGTGCCTTATTTAATGATCATATAAAATCCTAACTACTTTGTAACCAACTTTTGGGTTATAAAAGGAAGTGAGGGACTCATTTGTAAAGGTGACTTTGAGAGAGGAGAAGAAAATACTTTTGTATGCAAGCTTTACTTCAAAGAAAGAAACTTTGTGTTCTTTTGAGAAGACATTTTGGAGTTAATGAAATATGAACTTTGTGTCCCATTCATTGTCTCTTATAGCATTTGATGTTCGTATGTTCATTAGATGTTAAGTGTTTGAATATTGCATGCAAATATTGTCTTTGATCTTATTGTCAACATTATTAATCGGTTGTTCTAGTTCACAGTGATCAAGCTTTGATTATCTACTTGCTCATGTGTGTTACCTTTTACACGTTCTTATTTGGCTAACTCAAACTCCGTTTTATTTGTGTTGGTTATTCATCTTTCCTCTTCATGCAATATTAGGCTATGTTTTTACCTAACTCTTGCATGTTCTTTCAGTTCATTCCTTTCCACTCCTTTCCTTCATTCCATTCCATCTTCCTCATTCACTTTTTCTTTCCATTGATGTTCCAAAACACCCCCCACATACAATTTTGAATGTACAGATGTAAATACAGTTTTGGTTTTCAATAAAGGCAGCCTCACCTTCATTGAGGAGGGACTTCGTTCCCACACTGTTGCATGTCATTTGCATGTGTGCAAATCCATTTACTAACACCACATAAACCACATACAAACAAAATTACCTCAGAAGAATTAAATTTGGGGAAAACAAAATTAGCTTCAAATAATCATGAGAAGATTCAAATTTCAATAAACATTCCCAAAATAAAAAATCCATAATTTTGGAGTGTGTGGGAGGGGGTAAAATGGGCTAGTGGGCCTCATTTGCATTGAAAATACACCCCCCTAGCATAGGTATGGGGGCTAGGGCCCCTTTTCAATGTAAATCAAGTCCTTTGATGTCCATTTACCCTTCCTAAATGGCACATTTTTCCCAAATCTGAGTTTGGGAAAATGTGACATTTAGGAGGCCGGAAATTAGGCTCATCTAATCCATGATTAGGTGGCCTACTCCCTCCTAACTATTACACATCATCACATACCACAAAAGATGGCAAGGACCACCAAAGATGACATAAAACACCAAGTTAGCATTAGCCAAAGGAGGATAAAAGTACACACTTAGAATAATACAACATGGGCATACATCATAAAGGTAAGAGGTAAGAGGTAAGCCAACCATCACATGATAAACCAAATATAATATATGAACAATGCACAACATGATGAGGTGTCATAAATCGATAGAGAAGGAATGGTTTGGCCTCACGGGATTTTTGTGCTAATTAGGATGCATTTCGTGAACCCTACATTCTCCCATGATCAAATACATGTCACCTACACACTCAAGGAAAACCTCATATCTTTCCAATACGATAATCAAAATAAGAAAATATCATATGCGTAAAATCAATCATCCATAGATAGTCACGCCTACTACACGATAGAACATAAAAAGAGCCATCTACATAGTAAAAGGATTAGCGACCATGAATCCCATATGAATACCATAACAATACATAGCTGAGATCAAAACTAACCATGACATCATCTAAATGAATATAATATATCAATGAAAAGTAGCACTGAGTGCCCCATAAATAACATGTTCACAAGAGTTAACATCCTAGTGATAGCAAATAATGATATCATGTATAGTGTCATATCATAACAATATACCAAAGCAATAATGTCCTTGTCAAAAAACCATGTCATGATGATAATGTACCAAAAAATAGCAAAATAAGTAATAATGTCCCTGTCATCATGATAGTATTGATACAATGAGTCGTAATGAGAGCATTGAAAAAGGTGGGTAGTACAAGCTCCTCATATATAATGGCACCTCCTAGCTTAAGGGAAATAAGATTCCTAATTTAGGCTATAATAACTACATGTACACATATCGACATTGTTGTATAACCACCTGTGAAGGAATGGTAATGGTTAAGCACTATCTTAAGTATGTGGGTTTCCTCTTAGGAACTGTGTTTGTGCGTGTGAATAGTAATAAACTATTAATGGTGTGTGTCACCTACTTGCTAGCGATGAATTGGACCTATAAGACCCTTGTCATGCTAAAAAAGACTTAAGGTTATTACCAGTTGTTTCCTTGTTTATACTTGACTAGCAAGCCTTGCAAGACCATGTCCATAACCTAAGTATGTTCGTATGAGGAAGGGGTCACGTTATGTGAACCCTGTCACATTAGGTGTGAGTACAATCATCACTAGGTGCCACAATTTTAGTCCCGTATTGAGAAAGTTATCCTTAATGTGTGTGTTTTCCTTGGTGCTCTAGCAAGTAGCCAAAGCCTTATGAATATTATTGGGTTATTTCACCTTCAAATGATCTCGTTAAAGAGATTTATATGCCACGAGTGGAATCGATTATCATAAGTTACCTATGTATGAAACTATTGAGTTAAGCCCTCATTCTCCTCACAAATAGAAGTGGTACCTTGGCAAGAAGTACCTTTGGTTGCACAAAGGATGCGAGGTAAGGATATTTTGTTTCCCTAAGTTTTTCCTATTAGTTTCGTATGGATTCATTTGGGTGTTAATGAAATTAGTCTATTGCAGACCTCTCATGTGAATTAGGGAAAATTATACATTAATATATGTCTGACTAATGAGAAGGGTCGTGGCTAGAAGGTAATAGGGTGTATACATTATAATTTAATGTCTCCTTGTAACATGCATTTAATACTTAAATTGCCTAGGGGTAATATAAACATTGTTACATATGAGACATAATCCTTAGAATCTTGGTGACTAAATAAAGGACAGGTAGTATATGAACCTTAGTTGTTCTAAAAGGAATTCAATATGAAGTCAATTTAATAACGCAAGGGTTATAAGAACATGATCAAATGAGATGAGACTTTAGAATGATCGTTAAATGTTGCATACACCTTGAGTGATGCCAACATGACTAAGATGACTATGATGGTTGTTAAAAAAGGGGGGGCCTCATTAACGATTGTTCAACCTAATAAACGAGAAACTTGCAATACTTAAGGGATGAACATATTCACCATACCCATCATCGTGGTTTAAACATCAATGTTAAATGATTAAAATTATAACTAAGGGATTTTGAGACTTGTCTTTTCTGACTCGATGTAAACCCTCTTTTGCGTATCATGAACGATATAAAGGTGACATGGCAGTATTTAGGTTAAGTAGCTAGAATAATTAGTTAGTTGTAATAACTTAAAAACCAATAGATTTGTAGACCTTAGTCAAACTTGTACGAATTGTTACTATGGTTACTGCCTACATAATCTGTCCACTCTTGACCTAATAAACTCCCTTTTTTTCATGTGAATCCCCCTTATTCAACAAAGGTAAATTACAAAACTATGTACGCATGCTCCCTTATAACGAATCCCTAAGAATGAGTACTAATCAACCTCATGGCTGTCCTTTCCTCGGGATGAATTTCTTGTTTAACAATCAGGTCTATATGAATTAAATGTGAAAATAAATAGAAATGAGAAAAACTAAGTGGAACCATTAATATACATATCTCTAAAATGTTAAACAAAACATATTGATACATGTTTTGTAAAATTCAAACTTAACTATTTTGAATAAAAACTATTAAAAAGTTTGTAAATAGTTACAGTGGAAGAATATTTAAGTAAATGAAAATATTGTAGAAGAGTTTGATAATATATATAAATAAACAAAAAGTATTAACAATTTTAGAAAAGATATCTAATAAATCATGATGAATTCATTAGTTTATAAATGATATAAGAGAAAATAGATGTCCAATTGAATATGAGAATGTTGTTATATTTTTAGATAAGGATAAAGGTTTTTTGACTGGGATCCTACCCAGGTACAAAAAAGGTCAAAAGCCAAGATGCATCAATAAAGACTAAAATGAACAAAACATAAACATAACAATATATAATCTAGGTGGGCCACTAAATCATATTTACGTCACTACACATGACCCATGCACATTTGGAAATCAGTTTACAACACAATGAAAAACATTCTCCCTCTCATTAATGTAATTAGATGCATAAACGTTGATTATGCCAAAAAAATGAATCTAATTATTTAATAACACCCAAAGGATCTGATAAAAGGGGTGAAATCCACAATCCACGTCAAATCCTTCCATTGTTTAGAAATAAATGTAGCGATTCCTCCATAGCATAGATAACGATTTACCAGTCACAACTAAACTATTGACCCATATAACTTAATGATAGATATGAGTAAAAAAATTTCCTCCTTAATTTCTTCCAAAAAGAGAATGTCTTGTGGAAATCACATCTAGATATCTCACACAACATGCTTGCAAAGTGGGTTTATGAGACCTCACACATTCAATGAGAAGCATTTCATTACTAACTTGCATCAAAACAAATAAAATTTGAAATCTAACCTAT